>JAQFYC010005708.1:0-13764 GCA_034694165.1 Tomocerus mixtus
TTGGACTAAGAAAATTAGAAAAGTGGCGCCGATTTCAAAATAATAGCAGCTGCCAATTAGTAGGAAAACGTCTATTGTATGATATCACTACTATCTTTAACTGTAATTCAGTCTCAATCTATTAACACTTTCTACATAGTTAATTATAGCATGCCTGTTAATTAGAAAGTACTATTTTTGGCTTGTATTTTGACTAGTTTGCTAAAGTAAAGTGAAAATATTTTATACGTGTCGATTTTTGCCTGCATCTGCACTCTGCAGCAATAATATGGATTGTCTAAATATTACACCCCGCTGAAGAATTAGCAAATGCTATTCGCAATATTTATAACTTTGTGAGTGTGTGTGTATGTGCGTGCATTGGCATATTACTGATCATATGAAACCGTTTTCTTAGATTTATAAGCAAGTAAGAACGGTTTTCTTGCTCATATCGTGCATTCGTCCTTTGTTGCGGAATCCTGTCATTTCCATACAAATATCAATTTTTCGGAACAGTGATTATAACTAAATTCTAACCCCAGGTGTGGGTAGACAATCAAAATCTGGATATTTTTCTGACTACTTAAAAATACCTTCCTTTAGAGATCAGATATACATTCTCAGCGTCTCGTCCACAGTTCTGTTTGAAATGAAACATTATTGGAGGATGAATAATGCAAAGAAAAGTCAATCAATCTTTATGGACTACACAAGGCGTAAAGATGTTAAAATAATGGTAAGATAACAGATCTATAGTTTTTTCTGTCAAATAGAGTTAAGTAGCCTTAAGAAAAAATGAAGTAAAATAGAAATCTTTATTTTTAGGAATTTTAGAATCTTTAAATTGTCTTTTGTTACTGTTTCATGATATTATATTTTGCTATTTTGTCTTATTTCACAGGTTGCAATTATCGCATGTTTATGCATTATAAAGTTGATATATGATTTCGCTTTTATTGAAGAGGAGTTTGCTGACTACCAAGATCATACCAAACCGAAAATTATCCATGATAAGGAGTGGACGATGGCCGATGCCCCAAATATCTTGCTGAGTAAAATTGACTTTGACTATAAGAATAAAATACGAAGATCACATTTCTGTGATGTCAGTGAGGACGCTACCAGGTTATTGCTAGTTATGGTGACCTCAGTCAGAGATAACTTTACCACCCGGACAGCGATAAGAGAAACATGGGGATCGTTGACAAAGTATCAAGGCTGGAATGTCCGTTTGATTTTCTTACTTTCAGCAATACCTGCCAAAGAAAGCTTTTTAGGATATACCAATAAGAGAATATCACAGGAAATTATATTGCACGATGACATCCTTCTCAGCAACATTGCGGAAAGCAACTCTTCTGAAGTTTACCAGATTCTCATGGGGTACAAATGGGCTTTAAACTACTGCCGAACTACCGACTTCATTCTGCATACAAATGAAAATATTTATGTAGAATTATTCAAGGTAATTGAACGAATTGCTTACTTTAGTGCCCTGAATATGTTACTTTGCCATGCAGTGTGGGCTGAGCCTGTTAACAGAGATGAGGAAAACGAACGATATATTTCGGAGAAAGACTACATTGGCGATTATTTCCCAAGCCACTGCAGTCCCACAGCTAACATAGTTTCCTACGACTTGGTTCAAGGAATTTATCTGGGAAGTAAAACTGAACAGTTGATCCCTTTAGTTGATGTATTTCTTACTGGAGTTGTACCCAGGAGGCTAGGAATGCATCTCACTGATCTCGGCTTCGAATACCAATTTGACCAGCGACGAGCTTTAGCTTGGGGACGTAATGGACAATACGGACAGGAAGAAAGATTACCATGGATGTTTACTATCTTCGGTAACGTAGAAAACTTGTCAATGGATTATCACGATATGTGGAACAAGATAACCAAAGTTTATTCAAAGGTCCTTTCTTTTGAAGTATCACAAGAGTCAAAATACCAACCATCTCATCATAAAACCATGTAGCTAGCTAACTAACCTTAAATCACTATATTTATATGAACTCTGTTTTAAGTCTCACAAATACAAAATGGACAACGATATAGTGAAGTTATACATTTGATACTTCACAATTAGGATTAGATACAGCTATCAAACTCTTTATAGGTATTTTATAGTATTGTCGGGTAAATTACACCCACTTTGCGTTTTTAGCATAACCTAACCTAACTGAACACAATCGCCAAAATTAAATTTTTGGTAAAGGGGGTGTAATTTGCAATTCCATGTATTGTCTCTTTTCTCCTTACAACTGCTTTTGTTTAGATTGTTGTATCATTTTGTAATAAAATTGTAAATATTGTTATCTTTCTATTCAGTAATCGTGTCCGTAGTATTCGTATAAAAATGTACATAGTTCCAACTGTTATGTAGTTACATTGGGATTGTCGATTACTCTACAAAATATATTACGTAATAAATTATCCAGTAAGTTTTTCCAGTTGTCTGGGTTATTTTAACAGCAATAAAATTGCAGTGGAGAAAATGAAAAAGCTAAGTTATAATTTTATTGCTATTTACCAAAATAGAATGCATTTTATGCAATTTCATAAGCAGTCATATTCCCATTGTACATAGGTAGCAAATTGAACTTACAAATAGCATACCACTGTGAATCAGTTTCCCCATTGGTTTAGCGCAGATAGCAGTTTTGGACTTTCATGGACCTTCAATGAGCAACTCATTGACTATTAATAATAGGAAAGAGGGAGATAACAATGACGAGACTAACAAGAAAGTTACTAAAGCGTCTAGTGTCCCAATAATTAACGAGAAAGGTGAATTCGCTGCTGACCTTGGCACAAATGGGTCACTTAGAAGTTTTAGAAGCCCAGATAGTAATGTAGAACATAGTGAAGACTTGGAGAATGAGTCTCTAAGAACTCAATTACATAGTAATGCTTCAATTGATAATGCTTCATCTCAGAAAAATAAATTCGGGCTATTTACATGCATTGCTGTAGTTATGGGCATAATGATTGGGTCAGGTACGTTCATTTAAAATGCATGCATAAACTTACGCTATATAGTTTGTGTAAACAGCATATAGCTCATAATAATTTACTTTGGAAACAAAATGCTAATATGTATTTATGTTTAATCTGTTCAGGGATTTTAGGAAATCCGCAAAGAGCATACGAATATACAAACAATGAGCTAGTTTGCCTTCTAATTTGGCTAGCAGTTGGGATTTTGTCAACATTAGGAGCATTATGCTACGCTGAACTAGGAGCAACACTTCCTCTTTCTGGAGGTTTCATAAATATTTTTTCTAATAATCCTCACTTAAACTCATCCAATACATGACTATATACCTATGTGACATCTCCATTGCATAGCCTTGAAATATTTATAATCCAATATTTTTGTTCCAGGGGACTACTCATATATAAATAAAATCTTTGGACCATTATGTGGGTTTATTTACCAATGGTCTTCCATTATCGTCGTTATGTGAGTTATCCCTGTTTTATTTTATACAAGAGTAAAAAGTTATAATGACGATATGACATTTATTATGATGATTGTACATATCTGTGCAGACCCGTTTCAAGAGCAATTATGGCATTAACAGTAGCCCATAACTTAATAGGGCCGTATGTAGAGAACAGCAAATGCCATCCCAATCTTGGAGTTGCATGGAGTATTAAATGTTTAGCTATTGGATTAGTCGGTAATTCCATTGTCCAAAGAATACATGCATATCTCATTGTATGTGAAGTTACTTGTGATGTTACCTAAGTATTCCTATTATTTGGGTTGATGTAGGAATATTTTCAGCTGTAAATTGCATGAGCCGTTCCGTGGTTTCAAAATTAAATGGGACATTGTTCATAATTAAGTTAGTGACAATTGCTTCAGTGTTGATTTGTGGAGTTGTGTTTATGAGTAGACATGGTGAGTATATACTACTATTCTGTTAGTAGCCCGTATGTTATTAATCGTTTGCTATATATGCATGGTTCAAATAGTTCAAATTCCCGAATCCGGTTTAGTAAAATCTGTTTAGCATTACAACATTATTTTGTAACTGGTTTTATAAAGGAATATATACGTACACCAATTTTACATTGGCGAAAAACCCGGAAAATAGTGCAAAGAAATCTCACAGTTGTTCGATTAACGGCACAAAACCCTCGGTAACCACTTACCAAGATCAAGCGTCACAAATTGTCATTGCGATTTACCAAGTCTCATTTTCGTACCTGGGATTTAACTTTCTAAATTTTATAGCAGAAGAAGTATCAAACCCTAAAAGGTGTTTAATAATATATTATAAAAAAATTATGCTAAATATACAATTAATTGGAGCACATCCGTATTTACTACTTATGTAGATACTACTAACTAAGAAAGTTTATATGCTTTTTCAGAAATCTCCCTTTAGCAATCATCATCAGTTTACCAATAATTGTAAGCTTATACAAATGTAAATCAACCACTGCATTGCTTTAATAATTTACGTGTTCCATGTTCAGTCTTACTCATAATATCTGAAATCTCTTTTTAAGGTTTTCGTTTACGTTTTTATCAACTTTACATATTTTGTCTCCTTGTCTGGAGAAAAAATCATGAACTCTGATATTATAATTCACGTAAGTCTGGAATAGGTTAAACGGGTTAAACAATGAAACTTTTTTCAGGGAATTTTACTCAGATTTGTAGTCTCTTTTGGCTGCAGCATTTCGTAAATTACATAGGAATTTTAACTTACATATTTACTTTATAAGGATCTTTATGAGGCTGTAATTCCAAGAAATTTGCATAGCTATACCCTTTGGTTGGCACCTACAGCGGTTGCAGTTGCTGTTGCAGGGAGTTTAATGAGCCAAATTATGAGTACCACAAGGTAATTAACTTTAAAACAAAAAAAGTCAATTACAAAATAAAAATGGTAAAAATATTTGAACTGTTTCATTACAAATTAACAGGATACCTTTTATAGGAGCACGGAATGGACATGTCCCTAAGTTTCTTGCTCTGGTTCACAAGAAACATTTAACACCTACACCAGCTATCATTTTTACCGTAGGAGAATTTCCCAATTTTGTTTAATTGAATTCAATACACTAAGGTGTTTTAATTTGGTTGAATATAATGCATGCATAATATTATGTAACATGAGTTAATAGGGAAGTTTTGTGAATTTTTAGTCAATTGTATCCGTTTTGGTAATTTTGGTGGCTGGCGAAGCAAAAATATTAATTTCGGTCGGTTCCTACTTAGAAAATGGTACGTTAAGTAAATGAATACTGCTAACAATCTTTAAAATTATATAGCTACAATGCTTGTGATGATGGGATAAATCATTATATTACATGACCCAAGTTTTACTTATTTGCTACAGGTTTTATAATAGTTTCCATTAGTGCCTTAATTCATCTCAGGCTCAAGGAACCGCATGTAAAGCGTCCAATAAAGGTGTAGTTTATAAGTAAATTGTACTTTTATATGCAAATATGTAATGTGATATCGGAAATCGTTTCTGCATCTGTTTATGGAATTAATTAGTTATGATTAGGTTTTTTATAAGTTAACACAATTTAAAACTTTCACATAAACGGGGTAATCAAGTAATTAACATTTGTATTGTTGCAGTTGCCACTTGTGATACCAATTACTTACGTTGTCATCAGTCTAGCGTTATTTTTATCCCCGATATTTACCATTGCTGCTGTAAATGCTGCTAAAACTCTAAAATTCATAGGAGGAGCTCTATTTACTGTTGTAACAGGAATACCAGTATATTTATTTTTTGTAAAGAAAGAACCGAAGCCTGCGTGTATTGTCAAATATAATGGTAAGTAATACTTTGACTAGCCTTATCGATTCATATGTATGATATATTAGTATATCAGTATTTTATTTTATTGATTGTAGGTAAATTTACAGCTTTCGTAGAGAGAATTTTAGATGTTATACCTAATGATTCAATGATGCACAATCTATAGGTCTTAGAATTTAACATCGACTAATTTTCAATACCATAAATAAATTGCTTTGCCAATTAACCATATTGTGTCGTATTAACATTATTAAAACGTACCTTTACATTGCATTATTTCAATTCGTAAAATTCATGTTAGTAAAATTGTTTACCTAATTTACCATTCCTGCAGGTAATAGTAAATGTAAGTAACTAATAATTTTAGGAAATATTTTGCATGCTGAATGTTCTTGCTTGGAAGGCTACTTTGCATATTTTAGGATATTATTTCAGGTACTGCAAACAATTCAAACACTATCCCAAGTTTACTGAGAATGCAATCGTGCAGTGAAGACACTCATTTTCGGCTTATTAGAAGCCAGTTGCTGAAGAGAAAAACTATATCAAACCATATCTTAAGTTAAGTTGAAAAACTATGGGTTAAAATTAACAAAGAGAAAAATAATATTAAAATAATATTAAATGTTTGGGGAGAGGTGGCAATAATAATGAACCATTGGTTAGTAGACAAACAGAAATAATATATGCTCAAACTGAGGAAACTGCAAGTTATTTGTTATTCCTTTTCATATAAATATAGAGACTAATTAGGCTAATTAAGCATACCTACTATTTGTATTTGCTGTCGGGAATCAGGATGGATTTTCATTCATGTAAGAGAGAAAAAACACGAAATTTTGCGGGTCCGCATTAAGCTAATTACATTTACATGAAAACGTATAGGTATTTACATGCGCTATTTTTATTTGTGAACTTTCACTTTCATATTTTAAGTAATGATTTGTCACAATTATTTCCAGTCTCATCATCAATATGTCCACCCGTTTCGTCATTGGGATCCATATTGAAATTCGCATTTATATTAGCATAATCAGGAAATCGTTCTCGCAAAAACACTGGAAGATTTTCATTGGTACAACATGGATAGTTATTCAATTCTTCAGATGCGAAGATTGCTTCGAATTCCTTGTTACAATCCAAAAATACAATAATTTTCCCCGTTTTTTCCACTCCAGTGATCAGAGATAGCAACATTTTAGTTATTGTATAATCGTATGTGTTCCAATTTTTAAAGCTGATTGCAATTACATTCACAAGGGCATGCTTCGCAACCAATTTATTAATACTTGTTCGTATGTGATCAACACTAGTGAATGTGAGTCCTGGATCTGGCTTCACAAGCAAATACTGCATGCCTGTCATTTCGTCCTTTCTAATTTCAGATGAGATTTTCATTTTCAAAGATCGAATAAGCAGAATAAGGAGACTGACAGCTACTCCAACCAAAATCCCATACTCCATTCCAAAAAATATTGCGAAAAAGTAAGTAGATGTGCAAATTATCACGTCCAATTCTATTGCATGTAAATTGAAAACTTTTTAGAATAGGTCAAGGTAAAAAGGAAACTTAATTGTAAGTAATGAACATTACAAAATGTTAAATAATATTCATAGAACACAGATAAGTTATATATAGGTGCTGAAACTTACTACAAACTTTCCACATGGGTATCATTGCTTCAAAGTCTATAAGGAACATGACAGCAGCGATAATAACAGCAGCAAGACTTGCTTTCGGTATGTAATGAAATGATGGTGTTAGGAATCCGAGAGATAACAGCACCAATATTCCTGTAGACCAAGATTAAAAACGAAATACTAATACAATTAGTATGCAAGATAATTAAATCAGAGATTTCATCAAAACCTATGTACTATGTGCTAACCTGTAAAGAGGCCTCCCAATGGACTTCGTACTCCACTCGCTTGATTTACAGCAGATCGGGAGAAAGACCCTGACACGGGTATCGAGCTAAAGAATCCACCTACAATGTTTGTTACCCCCAGAGCTAGCATCTCTTGGGTAGCATCAACAGATTGGTCATACCCGAAAGCTTTGGATATGGCCACGTTTTGCAACACAGAAATTAAAGATAGAACTAACGGTCCAGCGCCAAGAATAGACCATGTTTCCCAAAATGTGTTGTATTCTGTTGTCGTAGAATTAGTAGTGGAAGTTAAAGGCAATAAGAATTGGGGTGGACCCACCGCTGGAAATCCATTTTGTACATAGCCAGTTAGTTTAAACGGAGGGTTGGTCATAAAAAATGCTATAAATGATGTTACAATGACAATTATAACATTTCTGGAAACGGAAACTAGCCAAAATATTGTTTTGAGAATGTCCCCTGCAGGCGTCTTCGGGGTTTTGCAATCTTTCAATTTCTGCCATGCGAAAAAATACAGTAAAGTATTTTATATTATGTACGTACATTGAGATTATGTAAGATGTGTATTAACAGTAACGGATCTCTACTTACAGTTACATTACAGGTGTAATAAAACCATACCCTTAGTAAAAGTAGAATGGTAAACGAAATACAGCCCAGTATCGCGTCACCACTATGAAAGGTAGTGACATCTCTAAAAATAGCTTTCCAGTACCCCAAAAATCCGCTTCCTTTAGGGCCATCAATACCAAAGAGATTTTTAATTTGCGATGTTATGATTGTAGTTGCAGCTCCAGCAGTAAAACCAATTGTCACAGGCTCGGAAATAAAGTTGACAACCCAGCCTGTGCAGCAACCAAAACCATATCTTAAATAGCTAAGGATAAGGATATATTGTAGATTTTATTATATTAGAGATACATATATGTGCCTGGCAGTTAGAATTAATTTGGTACATATATTTGAGTGCATTCAGTTTGAAAGTTGTAATAATTTACGCAACTCTAACCTAGTGTAGTAGGTAGTAATTTAATATGTTCACTGTGCAATGGATTATAGTTATCTCCAACAAATGATTGTAAATACATAAAATACCTACGTTACTTTATTTACCTAACTGCAAGAATGCCATAAGCAGCTCAAAAACTCCACTGTAAAATCCAGTCAAAATCGCACATGACGGTCCGATATTTCCACAGGTTTCATAAGTAAGTAATCCCATAACTGCTGTAGGACCGATTGTAACTTGCCTGCATGATCCAAGAATCACGTATAGAAAGCAGCCAATATAAGAGCTGTAGAGGCCATACTATTTATCAGAAAAGTGGACAATTTAAAATATAATGTTACTTTGTTAACCTTAGGACATACTTATCTGAAACAAAATTATACCTACACAAAAATCCAAATACATACCTCAGGACTAAGATTCGCAATCGCTGCATATGCCATAGACTGAGGTACCACAGTAAGACCTACGGTTGTCCCCGAAATCAAATCGGAGATTAAATCCGATTTCTGGTATTTGGGTAGCCATGTGCATATCGGGAGACGTCTTTTAATCTTCTGCTTAAGGGAGGTTGACCATGAGTACCTTGATTCCTCCGAATCTAAAAATCGGCGATTCTTTTTAGTACTGTGTGATAGCAATGACATTTTACAAACAGGAATGAGATTAAATAATACTTAAGTGCAAGCTGTCAGGTGCAAACTAAAAATAAGATTGAAGGTTAGGTAATTAAAAGTATCTAGTTCCAGTCAGTCAATTCCACTATATTCATACATACGGAATAATCAAAGAAAACACTTATGTTTATTCAGCAACACGTTCTCTTTGTTCGCTTACTAATACTTACTAACTGTCAAAAGTCAAGCATCAACAGTAGAGACAGGAGTATTAGTATATCTTACGTCTATTGCATCAACATATACCTTTTCTCTTTTGTCTCAGATATACCAAACAACTTTATAACATTCGTAATAGAAATGCTAATAATATGATGATAATGATAATAATGATAATGCAGCTCTTTCTTGTTTGGAGAGTAGAATAATAGACAACAACTGCTAAACTACCTAAGAGTAGTAAGGAGCGTCATGCAAAAATTATCAAAATGAAATGAACAGGACATATTATGGAATAGAACTCTCCAGACTTTATGTCATCTGCTGCTTTATGCAATGTTTTTTTAACTGCAAGAATTTGTATCAAATCACAAATAAAATATAAAGGTCATAATCTCATTATGGCATGTGCATTCCTTCAATATTATCCAGAGATAATATACTGCACTCTGGCCTAATATAATAATTGTACATGCATGCACGATCAATATTTAGAATCACTTATAAATAAGCTGTTCGGTAATTCATGCAATATGGTATGATTGGGATATAATTTACGAATATTTGTAGGTAGTCGTAGGAGGAAAAATAATTTTTGTACACAATAAACTAAATGTTTACCGCTATAACGAAATGAAGCTGTTGAAACGAACTTGTGTATAGGTACTCTAGGTAAACTTTACACATTATACATACTTAATACATAAAACACTATGTAAGTTGTAACAACAAATTCACAAGATAATTATTTCCATGTAATTAGTGTTTTGTAGTAACTATTTTTTGTTTACCACACGTACCTCTAGATCAGTTCGCTCGGATGTAGGACAAATATATCAATGCATTATTAATTACTATAATTACGCATAATTTCCTTGAAAGTTTGAAAGGATGATGAAAAACAATGACTAGTTAGCTATATATTATTTTAAACTTGTTATCGCGTATAGAGGCTCGTGAAACGTTAGATCTTAAGCAATGGAAATGCGTCTTTAGCTGACAACCGAAATGAAAGTGAGTATCATTAGTTAGGTTAAAGGAGTTGTGTTCGTCACTCGACACAATTTTCTATATTTATGCATAATGGAAGTTTTTGGAACTATGGAATTTTGATTTAATTTTTGGGGATACTGCTGTGTGTGTGTGTGTATCATTAACTTATTAGGTTTACCACACATAAATAATTATATTAAACTCAACCTCAACTCATCAACTCCAACCACCATCAGCAATTCAGAACAAGAATTTACTAAGAGCTTTAAATGTTAATGAAAGTAAAGTCGTAATTGTAATTTTCCCTTCATGGTAATTAATAAGTGTTTGTACACCTGCATAGAATAATACTTTTTATCATATTCTTAAGTAAATACGCTAGGAAATTTTTATTGAATTTATGCATGATTTTAACTGAAACAAACCAAACAGTTTTCTGAACAATTTATTCGAAAAAATACTTTTCGTAGCCCATTTCCTAATATTTTAGAAACTATTATGATTTTAGTGAAAAACGAATTTTTGGCAATTACTATACGAAACTATAGTTTAAAAGGTATTCAAATGTAGTTTTTCGGATTCTGAATATCAAAATTGATAGCAAAACGGTTTAGTTTAATTCAGTCGAAGTTAAAAACTTTCAAGCGTTTGAAAATTTTGATATACAATTGACTAGTCCCTATTGATATTGCCCGGATGTCCACTTTTACTACAACATGTACACCTTTATAACTCGACATTCGGCAACCTATTGTAGTCCAAGAACCTTCTCTTGATATTTAGTATTTAGTAATTGCATTATCATCGTATGCATGCACCGTTCCATTCCACATCTATTGTATTCTTTAGCATATTATATACTTAGATTAGATAAGAAGCTTGAAGATCTATATAATATACTTAGTATGCTATGTTATATTCAATTTAGTAAAGTTTAGTTGGGTTTAAGGTATACACTGCACCCTTTCCCCAGATATATGTTAGGTCAGCGCATAATATGTATAAGCAAATGAAAAAAGAACCAATAAAAATGATGGACTATTAATTACTAAATGTCAATTTCAAGAAATATAAAAATATTCTTTACCGTCCAATATGTGTGTAGATTCACTCATGGAAGTGTCGATGATTTTATTTTATGTGACGAGCATTTGACTTCCTATTTATATTTGGTGAGGGAATATTATTTAATGTCGATTTGAATTACTATATTTACTACACCTAACGAAACAGAACTCGATAAAGTATGTTTTTATGTATTTATGTGTAATGAATCACTGTATTTACAATGAGCATTATAGATCCGGGATTCTATTCTCTATTAGATAGCGTAATTTTATTATTACATAGCATAGGTATGATAAATATATTGCATGTTTCTCTCTGCTGGATAGGGCTGGATATGTAAGATGTAAATAAGGATGGCTATACATTTAGCAGCATGGCAATAGGTTTAGTAGTAGAATCATAATATATGTAAGATATCAATTTCATTGTAATATGCTATCAACTATCGCTATTACTAACACATTTGAATATTATACTGCAAGTTAGATTAGATTGGAAAATGAAATGGTATGGTAAATGCAGGACCCAATCACGAACCCTTGTACACAGTACATATTGAAACTAACTAACTAGTATGTATGCACATGTTGCATGTTTATAAAGCTTTAGTGTCGGTCTATTCGTTCTAATTAGTTTAATATGTATAATGATAACTATTATTCATTGTGTTAAGGTAATAAAATTGTACGTATGTTAGGTAAGGTAGGGAGATACCTTAATAAGTGATACGTTGCACTCACAGTACAGTTAAAAATATATTTCATATTTATTTGTCATAACATTTTGTACTCGCAGTGATAATTATTAGGTACGTCCCCAATGAGAGGTTGACTAAACTAGGCAGACTAAAATAACGAATTCATATGGTTTTGTATTCGTACTGAATAAACAGTCATGCATATTTGAAATCCCAGCATTCTGCATAATAGTTATAACCACAAATTCAACAACTTTATATTAGCTTTCTTGTTCTTAGTTCCATCATAATAAATGCTTTAATATTTTGATCTTCCATGCTATCCAGTTCTTTCAAAATCTTATCCCTGCTGAGTTCAGGATTGGTATATACTTTAGTTAACTTTTCAACGTAATCTAGCCAAACACAATTAGGACATCCCGACATGCAACAATTGGTAGGCGGTTGTAATTCATAATCTAATAATAAATTCTCTTCAGTATCTTCTGGATTAAAAAAAGGCCGAGAGCCGGAACCAAGTCCTTTATTTTCTTTATTTCCAAACGCAGGATCTTGAGTAAAAAAGGAATCCTGAGATTTCTCAATAGTTACAGCACCATCCTTATTAGAATTATTTTTATCATCAATGGAGCTTGGTGTATTGCCCGTATTTGATGGATTCTTCCCATCCATAGATAATTTCGATATTATTACATAAGAACTTCCCGAAGTCAGTAAAAATTGGCGATAATGATCACATAGTGGAGACAGCCATACGGAGTTCTTCTTAATTGATATTTTATGTCCCACAATTAAGCTATTTCGACTAACTTGTTGCATTAGCGAAGCGAGTGTACGGGACATTTACTTGCAGTCTTAGTCTTACTCCTGAAATGGTCAAATGAATACCGAGGAAGAATTGCTGACATTATAATTCAGTGAATCCATATCTTCTATGTACATTCGTCAGAATTTTCTAGTTCATCAGACTTCGATCTCAATCTCGTCTTCAAGGTACTCTGTAAATAAAAGGAATTTCAATTGAATTTTAATTAAGGAAAGGCTTAGCATACTGTATTTATATGTGGTACATTTTGGAAATAAATTTAATCTATTAGATAATATGCAGGAATTTATTATTGCGTAATACCTCTCTACGATACTAAGCTTACAGACAATTAAACTTTTTTCCTTGCGAATATTTTTGATTTGCTGTTCGTTTTAGGATTATCCGAGTTTATCTGCTAAATCCGACTGAGATCAATATAATTTTTCGGATTATTCCTGGAACACTGTGTTTGGTATCGTCACTTTTAACTGTCTTCCGAATTTCCTCTAGATCTTCGCAGCTGAATCGTGATTCCAATTCCCGGTGTTTGCTCAGTAAAGGAGGAGTAAAGGAGTACCAAGAACCAAACCCAGGTACTACAAGTTAGCCCAAGTTTCCATTACTGACATTCTGACTGCTTTTAGACGGTAACTGCTGTAAAATAGTAATGGAAACGGA
>JAQFYC010005709.1:0-13762 GCA_034694165.1 Tomocerus mixtus
ATTGTGACTACAGAAGACTTGGATAGCATTTTACTTACAATTAGATGTCTGCCAGGCCAGACCATGCAGTCAGACCAGTGTTTAATTTACAGGTTGAGTTTTAAGTCAGCTACTTTACAATGTAGCTTTTCCTCATCGTTTAAGCCGATGTTAGAGGAGCGTGCCCACCATAAAGATATTGTTATACTTATTTAGTATAGTATGTAGAGTAACTCTAATCCTGTAATTAACATGTTTAAGATACTTCCATGGACATGACGTATTTATATGGTAGATGACCAAAAGAAGCTAAATTATTTCCTACAGGTATTTATTATTACATAGTTCAAGATTAGCATATATTTTAAGAATCAAGATTTAATATAAGATGCATCGTGTGAATCCCAAGGTCATATCTCCATTTATCTATTAGTAGAAACGAGTATGAGCAATTTAAATTGTTAGTATTTAATATTTAACGAAAATGATATTTTGTGAATTATTGTCAATTTATTTATGTAATAGAAAAAATCCTAAATCTCAATTTCTCTGGTTATATTCAGTATTTAATCAGCGAGTCTTTTATGAAGTGCACTGTAAATATCGTAGCAGTATAAAATTGAATCCTAAAACGTAAGATGCACAAGGCTAGTATTAAGTAGAGGAAAGGATGTGTAAAATGTACCTATGTAGAAGAATTGACATCTACTAAAATAAAGAATACCTACCTTCGGTCGGAGAGTGTAGCCGTTTTATTGTCGAGAGAAAGCGAAGAAGGGAAGGAGCTGGAAGAACAACGTAATCTGAAAGGATGTGTCTTTCTGTATCTCACAATGAGTTGACTTTGAGTCTGAGGATGGGTTATTGCTCAAATCAAGTAATGGATACGGGTGCTCTCCGTTTGTGTTAGTTCTGATTGTAAGGATGGTATGTAAGTTTAAGCTGTAGTCTTGGATAAGTACTACAGCAAGCTAATGAATGTTTCTGGTTTGGTTTGAGTCTTCTTCCTTGCTTTAGCTTAGCTTGGCTTGGCCTTCCCTTCAATGTTCAAAGAAACTCCGAGGTTCGAACAATAAGTGAAAGTAATGGTTGGCTCAGCCCGAATTTATTTCACACAACCGACGTGATAGTTTACTTTCCAATATTGTCCATACTTTATGGAGACAGTTATCGTTGCATTGTACCTTGTTTTCTTAGTGGTTTGAACACGATGTGAACAAGAGGCAAGGCACGTCCCAACCGCAATATTCTCTGCCAATATGTTCCCATTCTATTTTAGACTTGTCTGCCTTGTCACCACACAAAACTCGCATACATACGCAAATGCCATAATAATGCTAGCCAGACCAGAGACCGACGGGCCATGGCCAGAGAACCCAAGCCGGGACACTTTCACAATAAGACAGCGACCGCACCACATAATTCGTTGACCGCCTTGGGATTTCTATGACCTTCTGCAGATAACTAGGGCTATAAAATTACTGTATATATACATTCTATAATTGAATAATTTTACGCACAAACTTTAAGCAAACTATGTCGAATATCAGCTTAGATTCAGTATGCAGATCCTAGATATGCATAATTATATAAATGGCATTCATTTAATAATAATTAATTTGCTAATTAAATAGAAAAATATTTTCCTTATACTACTGTTTCCAAAATAGAACATAATATTGGACCAAGCCCCTTAAGTTGTTGTTGGAATATTAAATAGTTACAAGCTAAACTCTCACCTATTCTATGTAATCCCATTATTTTGCATTAAAAAGGAAATCCAGGAAAAACCTGGGAGATTTTCATTTGGAATTCAGGGATTTGTATTGGTATTCTATTTACTGTACGTAGTTTTATGAACCTAAGTAGGTAGCTACTTTTATTTATTTATGTACGCAAGGGTATGTGAGAGTCGTGTACAGAATTTACGACAATTACTTGGTTGAAGAACTAAACTAGCTGCACTGCACACAGTATGATAAAAAAAGGGCAATTTGGGAGGATATTGGCTGGAGTGAATAGCACGCGTGGTAGTGAAGTTCTTATGAGCGAAAAGCCAAACCGTGTCACCTCTTAGTTGCGTGTGATAAAAGCAGTAGCGATGGCTTCACTGAGTTTTACACTTATCCATCTGAGATTAACTTTGACTCAAAGTTATTGTTGCTTGACCTATGCTTTATATACCTAGTTACTTTGTCTCAAATTCTATTTCATTGCTTTCCCTAGGCTGGTCCAGATTAAGAGTTAAGACGTAAGACTTATTCACTATACCGATCAACTTGATTTACGAAAACACAGCAGCTTTTCTATCGGAAAAGAAATTGTGCAGGCAATGCAATGTAGTCGGGCTAAGATTTATTGTACACATACTATACCTATATAGGTACATACTAATATAGAATATATTTTATGTAGTTAGGCATATATTTGTGTATATACCTAGAATCTGAGTTCACGAATTAATTCTGAACTAGTAGTTAACTATAGTGCGTACTTTATTATCCGATAGGCAATATAAAAAGCTAAACCGCCTGTTTACTTAAGAAACTCTAAATGCTTGTGTGTGTCTATTAAGCATTGTCATATATTCAATGAATGTGGAAAATGAAGCAACAGCAACGTAGTCTGAGTCAGACCACAGTGCATAGTGATATGTTGTATGTATGAAGATGAACACTTGAGTCCTCCATTTAAAGCTTAACTCGAAAACAGAAGAAACGTAAGGATAAGGGAATGCTTTAAATCACTAAATTCTTTATAAAATACAGTTACTCTTCTTTTACAAAGGATTGTTGTATGATGGTATAGTTATTAAATTTTCATTATCAGTTGGCCACTACTTATATTTGTGAGTCTTAAGCAAGAAGATACTTACGTAAAAGAACCTATTCTTTCTGAAAATCACTTTTTAAAATATTTGAGATGTATGCAGGATTTTGAATGTTAAATGAAATGCATTGTTTTAAGCTTATCGGCTTATGTCATTGTATTAACTTTCCTTGTGAAAAACTGTACATCTAAAACATGGTAGCTGTAGGGATCGGAAGCATATGTATGCTATTTCGAACAAAATAATTCAGAAGTTATCTGTAGAATAGTTAATTTTTTAAAATATTCCGTTTCTTTTTCGAGATATGCAGAAAGCAATGAAGAAGGGGTAGTATTAGTAGAAACCCAACCGCCTCACTCATAACGCGTGGAATATTTTGAAAGCACAATGGATATGGATAAAAGAATTAAGGATATCTACTACTATACAACAATGCAGTGTAAATTTTGAATGCACATTTTATTAAGAGGGGACTTAAATCAGAATTTACGGTGGAGACAAAGACGTGGTGTCTGTCTTTTGTTTGGTGCGAGTTTGTGTGCATAGCTTTAGCTTTCTACATGTTGATGTGCCTTTCCATGAGATTGTTTGAAATAAAAATTGGTTTCTTTGTTTATTTTACAGACGATTGAGCAGCAACCGACTTCGAAGCATTCCAGATCTCCTCTTTGCCAACAGCCCTAACTTAAATAAACTGTAAGTAAATTAAGCTCTTTCCAAAAAATCATTTTTTGTGCTTCCTTTTTTGTGCTACTTAGCAGTGCAATGTATATTGCATTGTTTGTTTGTGTTATAAACAATTGATCCGAGCTGATGTCGAAAATCTGTCACTTCTTCAGGTCGATAAAATAATTTTCTACTTGAGTTGAATATACGTGATATACTGTTGGCATATGATACGCAATAGCTTCTGCTTCTACTTACATTGGCGGAACTCACAAAAGACCTAAACTTTATATTACATTCGGTTCTTATTTGTCGTTCACTATGAGATCAGAAGTTGGATTTAGATACAATGCAATAAGCACTGCACACACATGGCGTGCCTCACAAGGAAATTGTATCGAATAGAGACGTGGGTCTACGCCAGACAAATCTATCGTCACATACCTACGCAATTTATATCTACTTATTTATGTATGCAAAAAAGATTTAAAAAATACTTGCTCTGCATGTTTTGCAAACTTTGTCACGTAGTAGCCGTATACTCACAAGACTACGCATTAGTTATTTTTTAAATTTAAATGCTAATGATAACTCCATTTTTCATATAGAATTTCTTTTATAAGAAAGTTATCATAAAAATTAACTACGCGTGAAAGTAAGTTATGTATGTCACAGAGGATGACTTCTAAATTACTACTACTTAGTGCTGTATATAAGTATGTATATATGTAGATATAATTTTGTATGATATTAGTTCAATTGGTTTATCTTATCGTAATTTGGTTGTATTCTTTTCTAAGCATATACTAAGTATAAGCTAAATCACAGTTTTTGCATATGAAGCTAAGTTAAAAGAAAGGATGCCTACATGTATTTACTTATAGGTATGGTTATCTCTTGAAATGGAGAATAGAATTAAAGGAAACTGTTCGGGGGCGTGAGCCAAATGGTATTTTGAACATGGAAATGTGAGCCAGTAACTTTCACTTTACTTTCACTTCACGAATTCTCTTCGACTCATTCATTCGTCGGAAGACAGGAAAGCATAAGCATAAGGATATCTATGCACGAATCTCGGATTTATCTTTTAGTCGTGTTTTACAATATAATTTAATGAAATATTGCACAATGTACATATTGTGAATATAAATGAGTTGAGAGCTGCCAAAGCTACGTACCCTATTCCTCGTGGTGCATTCCCTTCGGAGTACAATGACTTGCCTTTCACTAAGCTAAACTGGAGGAGAAAGCATTTATTTATGCACAATATACGTATAAAGTATTTCTGTTTGTAATTCTACTTGCTTTGCTCAACCGTATCTCTATAAGCATGTAGGTAATATAGTTTTTAAAAGATATAAAATATAACTGCTTTCTTTCTCATACTATTTGCATTGACATCATATGCATAGGGTTACGAACTAAGAAGGGAAACGAAAGCTTGAAAGCTAACCGGGATCCTAAATATAGTTTCCTAAGAAATCTTAACTTTTGGTTATCGCTTCTTTTTCTATGTGTAAGCAAGCTGACTGCGCTGAAAGAAAGGCTACATTAATAATGCTGTGTTAGTTTGAGATAAGAAAATATCATACTACCACTTCTCCAGCTCCAGTATCTACATTATTTTACTACTTCATATATTTTCTACGTTTATGACTCAAGTTGAAATGTACATAGTACTATATGTCACTTCCATACGCATACTTTATTTCAACCTAAAGGAAACATAGAGGGAATGTACAACTTCGGATTTAAACTTGAATCAACGGGAATAGGATCCCATTATTATTATTGTGAAAAGAGAGAGGAAGTAAAGATGAAGAATAATTTGCAGGAGGGAGGGGAAAGCAAGGCCACAGCAATGTGAGCTATACAGAACTCCTTAGAGAAAGCAGCGTACAAATTTTAAACCGTTTTTCTTTCAATGTTACCTACCCCGAAAGAAATTTTATGATTGTAAATAAATACAGAAGAATTATTGCGCAACTTAGAATTTCCGTAGCAGAGAACTTTATATATACATACACATTATGTATGCAAAGTATAAATATCTACTAATTTTCTACTACTAGTAATAAGCTAGGGCATCCTGGATGTATGCTTACATAGCAGTGTTAGAGATACATTTGTATCAAAATGATTAAATGCATAGCAAAATTAAATGATAAATACTTTAGTTTATTTAAAAGACGATATACTTATATTTCTATGAATAAACAACCTGGATACCGGCATGGATAAATTGATAAATAACATTAATACAATTTGCATTTGTAAATATTCTCACTTTGATATTTTATTAAGAGGATTAAACATTTAATTCCTGTAGTGATATTGTAATTAAGTAACTAAATTGGCAAATGAGATGATAAAATCTTGTTTTAATTGGAAAGCTTTAAGGAGAGGGGAAAAATATTTTAATATTTTTAATGTTTGTGAAAAACTGATTCCACTGACAGGCACACTTTTGACCCTCATAAAAACTTGAAGCATAATATAAATTGCTTTATTGTAACGTAAGGCGTGCACTCTACCACTTCTTTCTCAGCATTGCGCAATATAAAAACACAAATTATATCAGAATCCAAAAGTGTTATTCAAATTTAATCCTTGCTCTTTATATAAGTAAAGTAACAAGCAGAAAGCAGAGAGAATTAAAGTGTTCCATTCCATGTAGGATGAGTTTGAAGGATTCAAGGTGTGTGTATGATTTTTTCTCGTGAATTTAATCTAATGTGATTATTATTTAATCAGCTTAGTTGCCTTTGGCATTGTTTTAAAAAGAGCTCTTGTGTGAGTACATCACTGTGGTAAGCATTTTGCATGGTGCCTTAATAACAGTTGTAAAAATACTATTCCATTTAGCATTGAACTTTAAATCGACATACAACAGCGAAAATGCAAAGATAAAATCTCATATCGTACCACGTCAACTATTTTGCTTAGGGAAATGTATGACTGTTTTGACAGTAGAAAAACATACATACCTATTACCTACAGCATAATATGCTTAATAGGAATTATCTGATAGCAATCGAATATATGGTACTTGTATTACTGTTAAGTTAATCTTCCATAATATGATTATATAGAATGTAGATGGGTCGGTTTTTGTTATGGCAAAAAGAAGAGAGCAGATGAAAGGCGCAGGGAGTATTAAAGAATCTTTCTATCAATATCTAATTGGAGTTTTGACTGGAGAAGTTGAACATAACTTACTAAAGTGGAGTTTTAGTTGATGATTCGAATCACGAAATCCAATAGCACATCAAACCATCTAAAGGAATGAGGAAAATAAGAGTTGTAAAACTCTCAAGTGGAGTGAAGTCACTCTTATGTGTGTCTTTAGGCTGCGGCATGTGTTCCTCCAGGCTAAAAAATACAAGACTTCATCCTTGTGCTTACTTACGACACGAACAAGTTGAACACTTCATTTCAATTTTATGATAATAAAATATGTTTATTTGTTCAGCTCTGTGCGTAGCACATGTATGAATGAACTAATGCACGAGCTCCAGCTAAACTCACTCAGCTCAAGCTCAGTCTACTTTCACGATAAAGTTCTGTACGTTATGCTACATTCAAATTTCAAATGTACTTACAACTTACATACTTCCTAAATATTACGCGTAATTTCATTTTTCTTATGCAAAATAATTCTGCTATGCATATTTGACTTTTCATTATATTCAAAACAATCAATATTTCAATTCAAAGTTTTTCAGCTGTACATTATACCAAAAGAAGAATATGTATATTCATAACTGCTCAAATGAATTCATGAGTTTTTTGTTTCATTCATTACATTACCAATTCGGAAACATTTCAATATTTTAAATTGGAACTAGGATGATAAATCCTCATGAGTTTGGAGGACGAACCTTTAGTTTTAATAAGCAGATTCTCCCTACCTTAGCCTATGTCTACAGTCCACTATCTACTATACGCATTTGCCCTCTTGATTATAAGATGCAAAGTGAGAGTTAAGAACTTAAAAAAATTGCTATAAAATTCATGAGTGCGATGCAATTGCTCTTAAATGTAACAAGAAGTATTGTAAAAGTGTATGTCTGTCTGTATTTGTATTCTAAAATTTTATTTGCCGGTCGTAAATTTTTCAGTCGCATTGTTAATGTAGTTGTTATTCCGTCGGCATAAAACAATTTGTCTGCAATGATTTGTAATAGCTTTGACCAATAGTGACCAGACACAATTGGAGGAATGCAAATGTCTTCCTAATATCCATAAATATTTATCTTTTGCATGCACTGTGCATCTTCTTCTGGTTAGTAAACTCGGACTTACTTATATATAAACTAGTACAACTTTCTTTAGCTGCAGCAACAATCTTTTTTCACTTACGCATGTTAACTACAATACTAAGGTGAATATATTTATTTGATGGGTATTGTAGAAAATTAAGTTAAAAAAATATTAAGTATTTACTATCATTATCAAAATATTTAATCAATGGTATTCAATATATCCAGTTAAATAGGTAGGTACGCTACAAATTTTTAAGCCCAAAAATGAAAAAATGAGACAAGGGCTTGCCATACGCTTTTCCAGCAAAAATTATAGATCTTGTAAGTACTTAGTAAAGCTTATGGGATAGTATTCATATAAGTAGTTATACCTTATTTCTCCATCTAGTATTACATCTATAGCTTATTTCTCCTCTTAGGTATACTCACTATATATATTTAATGCTCATCAGTATCATAATACCTATCCGAATGTAAAAATATAACAAAATCACATAATATTTTTCCACTGCTGCACGGCTAATAAAACTGATAAAGTCCGCTAAACTGTGGGGTATCTATTGCATTAGGTACATCTCATATTTGAATATTATAAATGTGTAGTATATATAGTACTGTATAAGGAAACAATAAGATATGGGATTGGTAAGCCTACATATCCTGTAAGTAGTTAGGTATAAAACATAATGCATACGTAGATGTAGTTACGTTGTGTATTGTAGTAGAACGTAGAACTGTTATAGGAAACTAGATGTGATAGTAAGAGGGGCAGGTGAATGTGGAAATGCAAGCCTTGATGGGATTAGGGAAGACTGAAGACGCAATTGTATGCAAAGGATCGGAGAGATGCGTATGTAGAATTGTGATGTGAGTTGTGCTAAAGATAAGTTAGCCATCAAGAGAAGTTGGTTTGGTCTGGATTTCCTCTATTCCATCCTGATGCTTTACTTACCATTACCTTTTATGTCATGACATGATACTTCAACTCTTGCTTAAATCAACATTTTACCCTCCTTCTTTTCATTCCTTCCTTCATCTCAGATTCAGACGAGCCCGTTTTACTTTTATACATACAAACACAAACACAATACAAATGCATAAAATTCAGCGAGTACCAGCACAAGTACTTAACTATCTATCTACTTAACTATATCAGGCATTACTTCATAATATTACCTATTTTACTTTCTTTTGATGTGAAATATCAACTGTACTGTGTAGCACGTACAATAGTTACATATTACTACGTAGATACATTTATATCAATGCATAATCATTTCACAATGTAATATTAAATGAATAACAATTGTACGCAATACATAATAGTATTTGGATCATTTCACATTATAAACCGTTGGATACAATATAACAACGCGAAGCAATAAATTATATACGATGAATAGATGTGTAACTATGCAATGTGTGTTATGTTATATATGTTCTAAGATTTTGAGCTGAACTTGATCTGAGTGAGTGACTGATATACTTATGTATTAGTAAGTAGTTTTTGTAGTGAAGGAAGTACGTGTTATCTATACGATTTCTTTAACTCCTAATATGAAATCCTAGTCTGCGTTGGCTGGATTGTATTCCGGAGTGGACTGGATGGTTGTTTGTGTGTGTGGTGTGGTGGTCTGGTGATTCTTATTCGAGAAGAGCCATTGCCCGTCTGCATGGCAAAGCATTATATTTCATTATATTACCCATCACTTTTCTCCTACAAATATTATTCTCGTAATCATAACAAGATGCGATTTCTATTCTGTCTGATACTTTAGCGTCTTTCCACCCAATGCCTTAACGTGCATATAACATTAGACTGCTGATGGTAATATTATGTAATATCATAGTACAGTAGTACTATATTAATATCATCTACACATGTAGCAAGGTTGTGAAACTATTCTTATAAGTATAAGTAAAGTACCCGTGTTGTTTATATGTACCTATACTTTTATATGCTTACTTATCATATCATATCACATCAAATCTCCTTCAGCTTACGATTAATACAGACTCAGTGAGTTCACTGTTGGAAATACGAAATACAAATATCATTACGAATAGCTAAGGGAATGTGTTGTGTGCTCTGTATAACTAATATCTAGTGAAGTATATAAAAGAGGGCTTTCTAAGAAGACTATATATCGCTTTTCCTACTTATTATGTATTATGTATGGAGTAATTCCAAGTTTTTCGTCGCAGCCTCCATTTCCAGTCCACCGTGTGTCAGTTCAATGTACACAGGAGAGTGAGCAAACTAGATTCATATGTACATAGCTTAGAGTCGGAGAATGCATGGGATCCGGTGTGATGTGATGTGGTAGCTAAAGCCAAGTTAGTAGAGATATGTTTGGTTATGGTGTTCCAACTATATTACATAACATACATACCAACCACGCACGCACAGGCATCCACTACTATCTGATTTGCTCTGTCAGAGCCGTCAGGCTCGTGCTTTGAATTCCCATCAATTTGTACAATTCAGAATCAAACGTAATTCAAATGTGAACAGGTATCATAACTTTTCTCTAACTCAGGGGAATCATTCAACGCACTGTCACTCTCAGTCACAGTGTCACCTACAATCCGATCCGATCCTCTTTCCCTTACATTCCCACCATTACAATTCCTTGCCATATTCGTATGTGTTATTTTACACTGGATGCGGGCAAATTGACTTTCAAATAACTTGCCGTCTTTTGGACACAATAATATATTGGATGGATTAGCTATAATATAAACTAAACTACATACTACATATAAATACGTAGCTAGCTACCAATATCTAGTATTTTTTCAGATTATGTAATATTTATGCATGTCTGTCTACTAACTTATTATGATGAGCTCATAGTACGTTCCATTATTATTAAGTAGATATAAACCTGTCTATATTTTACATGTATATAGGAAATGTAATCATATAGTAATAGTAATAGCAAGTGGACTTTAGAACTTCAGCCTACCTGTTTTGGATACCTTCAGATTCGTTTATAAATAAATCTGGTATCTTTACAGTCTTTTAAGAAATCCCATCTTGGAATGGCTTTATTCATCTTGACTCTGACTCTGTCTTGACTTACGAAGCTACTTATCTGCTGGTTTTGCTCTTGGTACTATATTATTCACTATATCTGCAGTTATCTACTTACTTAACCTGCAAGTATGTACGATATTTCATATTGAATAGCTACATAAGTAAGTACTTAAAGTAGTTGGCTGGTAAGCATAAGCAAGTCAAGTTGGAGTGGAGCAGAACACCAAATTCAGGTGAGGTAATGGGAAAATATGAGAATCGTGTAAAAAATAAGATCTCGTCGTGAGATTGAGAATGAGAGTAGCTCCTCTTGGTGTTACTTTTCCTCTAGGTTTCCTCTCAACTTAAGTGCTCTGTTTTTCTTACTCACTTTTTACTTGCTCTACTCAGAGGGTGTAGGTAGTGTATCAGTACTATAAGTAAGGCAACTCCAATGGCTTGCTTAACTTAACGTTGTACATGATATTTTACTATAACCTTTATCACATCTAGTATTCTGGTGTTTTACTCCTTTACATAAATCCAAGTCAACGATGTTACAGGATACAAATGTACTATACACAGTTCATTTAAATATAGTTTATAAGAGAATCTATAGATAATAAGTATCAATATTGTTATATTCTAGTGTAGAGTGTCTGTCTGCGATCTGATGTAAGTGTGTATAAAGTGAAGTTCACCTTTTCTGACAATGAGTCATCGTAATCAAGTTTTATGCATGCGTGCACGTCAAATACGTGATGATGTATTGACGAAATCTATGGATGGAACAATAAATTTATGTATTATCTGACATGTATTGAATAGAATAAGCTTCACGTTACGAAAAATATTCAATTCACTTTATGTACTAACTGTTGATCACTTGTATGCAAGTTTTCCTGTGTATTCGCAAGGGGTAATACATTAATACGAAATGTACAAATGCATTCATGCTATGTTCTCACATCCTGTCTAACATGACATTAAAGGCGGTTGTAGTTGTAGGTTGTCGTCTTCCATAATTCTATTTAATTTTAGCAAAATACAAAAAAGAGATACAAATTCCGTTTATAGCATTTACAAAGATTATTGTTCTGTTCTAAGCTGCCTGTTTTGTAGGGGGGACTCTACATACTTACACGCACACACAAATAATTAGTATAGTAAACGTAAATAGGAATACAAAGTATTAATCATATAAAATTGATTTTCCATAAAAATCATTGCCACAAAAAAGAGTTCGTGCAAACTTTTCATCTAAACGCCTTTGTGCCTTCATCTACTTTGAGGTCAACACGATAAAAGTTTGTCCTAACAAGTTTTCGTTGTAATTACAGTGGAGTTCCATTCATTCCATCGATAACGTTTTAATATGTTAATATGTAGTAGGCAATGCAATGGTAAAATTATACTGCACCGTAAATTTGTAAAGGCTTCATTGATGTGGAGGTGTTGCTCACAGAAATATTATTCGTATTTATATACAATATAGCAATTTAGCTAAACAATAATATTTTTTTATTGCATACAATAAAGAATATTATTAAGAACGTCTTATTTAAAGGGTGAAATAAAAAATGATCTATCTACTTATACGTGTATTTTATTATTATTTGAGACCAGACCAGACCAGACCAGATTACTACCACCTACCTGTGTTTTATAGAAGGGATGAATATAGGAATCCTAATTGGGTGGGTTCGTTTTGGTCTATATGAGTGAATGAATGTATAAATGCGTAAGCAATTTGTGGCTTGGCTGATGTTAATTCAAGGTAAGTCATGCCAGGCCAAGAAACGTGTGGTGAAACAAAAGTGGCTAAACTATCTATTGAATGGAGGCTTGGCGAAGAAAGAAAAGAGTTAGTTACTTTGAGTTTGAAGTTATCTTCTCCACCCCATATTTTAACATGAAGATTTGAAACGGCAGGACAGGACAACACAACACAACACAACTACAACAAAAGACAAGAGAATAAAAAGAAGAAGAGGGAGAAAAAGTTATGTTACATCTCTTTGTGCATAGCATTAGCTGTCTAATTTTAACAGTGATATCATATATAATTGCTAATGCTGCTGCTGTAATAAAGTTGTAATTTGTAATACATTTACAACACATTGTATACATACATATTATTATATGTATTAATGTGTAGGTAGGTAGACATTAGACAGTAGACACGAATTCAATGTAGGTAGAGCTAATGTATATATTTAATAACACAGGACAAGAATTTAGTAGTAGGTTTGATGCGACAGAGAAAAAAATGATTTCCCCCAGCAATTAATGTAAAATCTTGTAGAGAAATGTACAGCTAGGTATTTAATATTGTATTGGTAGACCATAAAACAACTTATGGCTATGGATAAGCTATAGATTCTCTCTTATGTACTGAGCCGGACTGGAAGAACATAAATTCCCGTCTTGTGATGTGATAGAGATGGAAACATGCTTTCCTTATCCTTTTACCTAGTCTTTTAGTGAGTTCAGTTGAGTACATTAACTAGTAGTAATATCTGTACTACGACTACTACTACGGCCAACTTACTATTAGTAACAACATATCTGAGTATTGAATCGTTAAAACTCACATCAGTGAAAAAATTTAATAGATGAGTGTTAGAAGTAAAGTGAACGAAATGAAATGGGAATCAAACAATTTGTATTCCGAATGGTATTCCGGTGTAGAAGATGATGAAAATTAAGAAATCTCTTCTCGTAACATTTAGTGATTAGGCCAGACGTGGCTGGATCACTTGGCTTTTGCCTTCCTTCCATCGCTTTACTACTAAATCCATTTTCTTCCTTGCAGTCTTGCCATGCAATACTTATGCCACACTTTATAACCATACTTACCATTTCCCTATTACTACCACTACCAACGAAGGAAAAACTCGGGTTAATACATTTAAGCAAATGCCAGCGTAATACACACTATATTATGTATAATAACATTAGTACAATGTATATCTGGAGCATTTGGCTATATGATAACGTTTT
>JAQFYC010005710.1:0-13760 GCA_034694165.1 Tomocerus mixtus
TATTTTTTGCATTTTAATAATAAATGAAAGCTTTAAAAGTACATTTAGAATAGTAAATAATAATAAATGCAATAATTATGTTTCTTTGTATGTTAATGTAAAGAAGCTTCAAGGTTTCACTTGGTCTCCATTTCTGTTTGATTTGTTTACTCTCAATTTCGATTCGTTTTGAACGGTTTTGCAAAAATTTCGAAATTGCAATTGCAAAAATTGGATCTGGTCCCATTTTTACTACTTACTACCTATTGGGTACCTACGTAGTACCTACCTGTCTTGCACTGTCGGCTACTGTCAGCCTGTATCTTTTAAGGACCAGGTGTGACAGCTAGTGACAGCAGTATAAACAGCATTCGTTGGCAGTTTGAATGAATTAAACTGTCTCAAGTCTCAAACAAAAGAGTCAAATGCTGTGGTGTTAAGTTACTTAAGTATAGGTATACGCATTTCGCCTACTGTACACCTTCGAATTTGATACATGCATTATATATTTATACGTTACATACCTGGATGTACTACTACGGCACGGGATTTGTGAATGAATAAACCTGTGCTGTGTTAATGCTCAACTCCATAAATGCGTCAGATTTTTCAAAATATCACACACACCTGGTGTGGTTGCTTTATCGCTTCAATTATTTATGGTTGAAAATCTTTTGGCATCGCAAATAAAACTTTAAAGGGAAAATCTCCCTCTATATAAATAATATTACTTAATCATTGCCATATTACGGGCAAATATTTATTCCTAAGGAATGTGTAATTAATGACAGTAAGTTCCATCGTGTATATAGTTAAGGTATATTATTTCTCTATGCGTTTTAGTAGCTTCATTTATTTTGTGGCCGTAAATTATATGTATGTAGGACGATAAATCAGCTTGTGTTTTAATAAAAAATATTTAGATCTATAGCAAAAATAACGACTTGGAATTTTGCAAATTATGCTGAGATTCATAACTAAACAGGAAAATGTCAAATGCATACGAAGGTTCGGTTAGTTTGGCATCTCCCAAGTACCTCCAAATACATATGTCCATATTTTAAATGCTAAAATAGGTAAGAAACAATTGTAACTGTATTAACTCAACATATATTGTGAACATTTACAGTTTTACAGATTGTTAGATGTTAGACTTGAAAATCTGGAAAACCGTAGAACAACCCCAATCATTATCTATGTACGTAAATATACTGTAGGTATATATGTTTACCTACTTATACTCACTACCTAGCTATTTACTTTATGTTTATGTCTGCTCATTCAAGCCTACATATACATCTACACGGCATAAAAAAATTTCATGCTTACAATCAATAATCCCCATTTTGTTTTAAAGCTTTACTTTACTGTGTATGTGTATACAATGTTCATGAGAGTGTAGTCGAACAGTTCCACTTTCGAGCAGAATCCAACAATAAGTTACTTAGGTACCACAGCACATAAGTCTCAACTCCAAACGGACTTTTATTAAAAGTTATTCGAATTAATTGCATCTCTATCGTTTTTTAAGTAAATGTCTACATAAAAGCATGGACAAACAAATAACATTGTTTTCCACTACTTAATAAATACTAATAGTAAATATAATTTCTTTGATTTGAACTTTTATTATAGAAGAGCAGTTAAGTTACATATTATATTGTATTGACGTAGTTTATTAGAAAAATGATCTCATTTTCAACTTTATCGCAGTTAGGAAACCAAGATGAGTGTTTATTGTTTTATTTTGTTAGCATTCCTCCATGACTTACATATTATTGTCTGGAATATTGTCCCGACAGACATACATACACACGAAACAATTCTGTAAACTAGTTCCGCTAGTTAATTTAAAACTTTTTCTTGGCTGATGCTTGTTCTCGTTTTGGCAGAAGGCTCTAGCAAGAGTGTAAACTTGAATTAACAGTATAATCCACCATTTAGCGGGGGCCTGAGTGTTTTGTAATGTAATTGTGATTGTAAATGTATTTATTTGGAAATTTGGAATGCTCTTTATTTGACAAATCTAGCAAGGGCGTGTATTTCGAAGTAGATCTCTATTTATTTGCGAATAAATATATTTAGGCGTTTATCGCAAGTTGCAAGTTGCAAATTTTCAAGAGCTTCTGCAAAATGTTTGTTTTTGCAGTATTTGGTTGTACTCTAGTCTGTATGGACTTATTGTTAGAGTGTATGCATATTGCACTGTACAGTATTATGGTAAAAGTATTCCATTTCCATTGACCGATTTCCAGAAAACCCTCGGGTCCATTCAGCTAATGGTGTACTATACACAGTATGAAATGAACACTCTTGGCAAATGTAATATTATAGTGATTTTCTATTGGAGATTGCAGAGATTTGTTGAGAAGCATTCCAATAATCTCTTCCCTAGTCTACTTCTCTACTTATACTACACTTTACCAGTTTACACTTACATTACACTAGCCGAAAGTCACAATGCATTTTCAGCCTACACACACTTTGTATTTGCACTGTACGTACAAGTACACCAATACTGCACTGTAGCAAAAGTACAGATCTGAGACTCCGAGCACAGAGACTAGACGGTCTCATTCTCTCAATTATGTACTTACTTCCCTACAAATATTTGCAGGCCAGGCCAGGCATGGAAAGCGCAATGCTTCTTTGAAAACTGAAATAAATCACACAAAAAATGAAAAACATTTCTTCCTTGCCATTAAAATGTGCTTACATGTTTTTCAGTATAATAAATTGCAAAAACTTTCATTGCATTTTATTGCGTAATGTTTCAAAACAAGATTCTATTGTTAACAACTTTATTAAGTAGCATCACTTGTTGAAAGATTTATTTAGTAACACTCTGTTTCTGTCTGTCCATCTCTCTATGCGCAACTAATTAAATGGTGTAATTATAGGTAAATAAACAATGTAATTCAGAGAAATAAATTGACACAGAATTGACAATATGTCCAAAAAATATTAAAAATGGTCAACGCTAAAAAGTTTGCCAATTCGATTCTGGCTGTCCATCTCTCTATGCGCAACTATTAAAGGGTGTAATTATACTAAATAAACAATGTAATTCAGAAAAATAAATTGACATGGAATTGACAATATGTCCAAAAAATATTAAAAATGGTCAACGCTAAAAAGTTTGCCAATTCGAATCACACTAAACTTAATTTTCGACTTGTTTTTGGTCTAATTACCCAAAATTATACATAAATTATGCATAAAATGCAGTAATACTCATTATTTAATAATTAAATGTGTCGTTTTCTCAATTGTTTTTCATCTATTTTAATATTTTTAAGCTAACAAATATCAATTTCTAAAATTGGGTCAATGGGTTACAGTTACAATATTTATTATCTATGTACCTAGATAAGAAATAAAATGGGGCATGATAAAAAATGTGAAAGATTTTAAATATTTCGCTTAAGTTGTTACCCGAGGTTTACTTTTTTACACCCGTTTATGTGAATATCAGTTGTTTATTACAATTTGCTTTACTTTTTGCAGAAAAACTTGTTGAAAAATGAAAGTCATGGATCTGAGAGACTACTTGTTCGAGGTGGTACTTAGTTAGTACTTACTACTTACCTTGGTATAAATATATATGTTTATATATCAGAAGTATGTCATATGGTGTGGTATGTCCTGGCATTTGGCATATGGAATAATATGTTCTAATAGGAGGACTACGGACGGACTCGGATGAATATCCAGTTTCACTTATTTTTTGTTCCAGTCTCTCTTTGGCAGTCTTGGTGTTGTGGCCAGCTCCTTGGTTTCGTTGGTTTGGCTTTGGCTAGCTTTGGCTTGGGCCTACAGCCTTACTACCCGCCTGTAGCTACAGATTATTCTATACATAGCTAACTAAGGCTTTAGTCGTTTTGCTGTCTTCCTTTGCAGTGCAGTGCTTCCCGGGTTACAAAATCCCATCTTCCATCCATCCAATGCCATGGAGGAACCTTTAGGTCAAGGTGAGCTTCCCTCCATTAAATATTCATTTAACATTTAACATTTAAAACTAAATTCATATTTTAATTAATTATGAATTAACAATGACCTTTATATAAAATATTTTTTCAGAGTTTGAGTCGTTTGAGAGGACTGTGAGAGGAGAGGCGGCGATTCATCCCACTCCATAAAATCAGAGTCACTACAATACACTACACAGTGTACATACAGTACCGTACAATCAAATCTACAATCACGTTGCATGCATGCGGCAATCGATTTTCGCATAGCGGATACTCTTTTGCTTCCTTTCCTTAGGTAACCCAATACGTAGCATTTTTATTTCTTTGTTTCACACACTTTGCTCTAATTCCCCATTTATACTAGTCAATCTCTCTCAACTTAATGAAATGCCTTTAAATTACAACATAGAATAGTATATCTGTAGTACTCTATGTAGTTTTAGTATTTTAGAATGCAAATAGTACTTGAATTTGAATTTGGATTTATATTTAATGTTTTTATTAATAGAAGATATTTTTTGGTTTGACTCCCACAGTATGCCATATAGCTACAATTACCTACTTAAGTAAACCCATGATATGATAATGACTCGGACGAATAACCTTGTGATAAATTTGAGAAGAGATAATAAGAGCGGAGAATGGGACGAACTAATTGGCTTCAACTTTCAACTACACAACGGCAGACACCTCCTCAGCTACACAAATACCTCTAGCAATGATTGGCATATCTAAATCTATAATAACTAACTAAAAGCTAAAAGTGCGTGATGGATCTTCCGTGGACAAAGACAAAGCTCAGGACACATCTGGAAAATGCATATCAGCTCAGCTCACTATGTAATGTACCCGTTGACATATCCAGTTAAATACTGTTGACAATTAGTGCATAATTGTCAACCAAAGAGAGGACAACGAAGAAAGACAACCAACAATCTTTCAGCTAAATAACTCAAAATGGACTTAGACTCTGCTTACACAATAACGGTTTTGATCGTCCTTCTCAGCGCTGCGTTCAGTAATTTAATTAATATTCATAAATAAAGGAGCATGTACATACTGTAACATACTATTTAAAATTTTAGGAAGTTCTTTTCGTACTATAAAGCGTAAAATACGATTTGACCCCATAATTAGGTTAAATCGTCGCCAATTATTGAACTTGGTGCCGATTTTACGGATTTTAGTCCCCCGAATTTTAGTTTGTACCTCATTTTTTTTAAATATGCCTTATTTTAAAGGGGTTTGGCCAAAAACATTTATTTTCGAGAGTTTATGCCACTTTTCTTTAATAAACTTTCCAAATGCACGTAAAATTACCACAAGTTTAACGAAATTATTTATGAAATTCACAGATAAACTGTAACACTTTTTATCGGACGTAAATATTTGCATGCTCCTTAAATATTAAATACAACTATGCAATTAAGAAGTTTTAATTATAATTATTCTTTGTAATTTTCAGTTGTAGTGTGCCTCATCGCGATCTACATGAACTTTCTCCGGAACGTACGACCTGAGCTTACTGCCATTGCTCAACGAGTTGCCCAAGGAGAAACTACTTTTGTATAATTATATAATCATACTGTTATAATCAACCATATTAATTAACCATAATTATTAGCCATGAGATGAGGGTTAATTATTATTCCACTGCCTTCAAAGTAATTCCATTAGCCATCCTTCCTGCCTGCCTTATGAACAACTACTACTGTTACACTGTAATGAGCAAATCATTTGAATGACTTGCCATTTGAATTTATAATTACCTATATAATTACTAATTACTTAATTAATACTACCATATATACGTACGTATATATACATACTACCAACTTATTACAATCTACAATACATATTAACTACATACTTCATAATTGTAATTACTACAATCTATTTACAACTATTATACTATATTCACAACTACTAAAAATAATATTTGTAGAATTGACATTGACATTGACATCCCTTTACAACTTATAACATATTACAACTACAACTACAACTACTACAAACATTCTGTAATGTACTATCAATAATTAACATAACACCATCCATACATATTATAATAATCAATAATAATACAGACACGGAGTGGCGAATCGATTACCTATATACTTATTAGTGATATCTATCTTGGATCAATAGTATTGTAAAGTGCCTCTCAAAGTGCAATAAAATGAGTATATGGAAAGTTAAAGACTTTCCATTATTATTACGTACAAACATCTCCCAAAGGTATCTTTCTCTTAGCATAGACTCATCAAATATTACTGCATGTAGGCTATAACCATCATTTTATTGCCCTGTGGCTAATAAAGATTAGCACCTAATCTGCATATACATACGATACGGTATACTGCATGCATATATTATATAATGTTTTATATAGCTGCTAGAGTATATTAAACAATTTATGTACTTAGAACAAAGATGTAAGTCAAAATAATGTAACAATTTACAATTTACAAACTGTTTAAGTATTCTACCATTTTGGAGCACAACAAAAGTAGTGAAGCAAAATATTGGAAATAAGCCAAAGATAATTTGAGTTTTCTTGTCAAAAATGTATTTGTTCTCGTGTCAGACAAATCTCGAATTGTTTTTGAAATTAATTTAAATGTTTTCCTCATTAATTACATAAATATAATGTATAATAATCGCACAAACTTTTCCACCGACTACTGGTAAAGGAATTAAGAACATACAAATATTGGCTTTAAATAAATATGAATTAAAAGATAGTTAAAATAATATAGGTAATTCAATTTGCATTATATTTAAAGCAAATATTTATATTTTGTTAATATTCTATAATTCCTTTGCCAGAGTTAATGTAGGTGGAAAATTTTGTGGCAAATACGTTACATAATAAGGAATTACAGTGCAGTAGTATGACATATACTATAATTTCAAAGATTGACCGACAGACAAAATCCATTTCTGAATTTGTTTTCAATATTTTCCTGGCGGATTCCTTATCTTTGTAACGTTTCACCATCCTACAAAAGATTTTAGATTATTCTGTAATCATGTAGATACCAAAAGAAACGTAGGTGAAATTAAGTGCAAATTAAGGCAAAATTGGTGACATTATTACCTCAACCACTTGACAACATCTGTATTATCTTTATTACTAGTTTGAGCGCAATGGAACGTGAAACGTATTTACTTTAGAATATTATGTTTTGCATATTAATATTATGCTTATATCTTTACGGGTGCTGCGCTGGAATTTGATGAGCTTATTGCGTATTATGTCAAGCTAGAATTAAATATACTTAAAGCAGAGTCCCATAAATCTTACGATTATGCTTAAGAACTGAGAACACGAAACAAGAAGTACAAAATATAGTTATGTAAGTAAGTAAAAGGGAAATGGCACAAGTCAAACCAGATAAAATGCAATCTCATTTTTAGTATATGAATGTATTTATATAAAATAAGTAGGACGTGGCGAGAACTCTTAGCTCCGCTTTCCCTTTAAATCGAATTGGCCATTGCAAATCGCTACTGGCTGCGAGTTCCTGTTGCTTACCTTTGCGTGAAGTAAACGGTGGTATGGATCTATGGATGCGTGTGAAGTGATCCGACGAGCTCTGACAAAGCCTTGTGCGAATTTGCAAGTTGGATTGAGAAAGATGATTACTACGACTACAGGCATAAAATGTAATTGCGTAATCACTGCTCTTTAGATTATCAGACTGTCCACATTTAGTTTGTGTCACATTAGCCCTCTGAGCTCATCTCAATTTTTTTGAAGAAATTATTTCCATTTTTTACTCTAAAATCTGCATTTATTTCCTTAAAAGCTTAAAAGTGTTCATTATGAAAATTCCAACTGTGATAATTTTGCTACTAGCAACGATAACTTTAAATACCACTGACGGAAAGGATCTTAAGAAGGAAATCGATTCTTTGGAAGGTTTGAATTTTTAATTTGCAATTTTTAGACCTAAAAGTATCATTTAATTCTTAATATCTTATATTCCATCTTCTTATATAAATATTATACGTAGATTTTCATTTTTATTTGATAAAAGCATGTAGTATTGCGTATAAGTTTATGCAGATTTTTGCTGAATAGTAGGACAAAAATGATTTTTCTTCAAATGTTGTACATAATTAAGTGTAATGAGAATTTGGTTTGTTTTTAAAATGGACTGCTTTTTCTGTAACTAGATAAAAACGATTTTCCTGGCAATAGTGCACATATTTTAAGAAGGATTTGTTTTATTTTTAATTGACCAGTTTTTCTATAGCCGCATAAAAATGGGTTTCCTTACAAATAGATAGTTACATTAACTAGGTTCATCTTTGCTACATTTGTATATGTATTATTTATAAGGGACCAATGAGAAATGGCGAAAGAAATATGAAATATTATTAAAATTGTAATTTTTCCGTGTTAACTAGATTTGCTTGAATCTCCATCGAGACATAACGGAAGAAATTCCCGGAGACAGAGTGGTAAATCCCGAAAGAACACTCCAGATGATTACCATTACGAGTATGAGACGAAACCCGAGTCGTACAGTACAAGTCGGGAGTATAAATCCAAACCGGTGAATTATCACGTAGAAACCGAATTGCCTCCGCGGTCCTATTCCACTTCCTACCGGAATTCCCATGCAGATAAACACGATGACAAAGATAATGACGATGATGGCTCTTACAATAAAAGAAACCGAGGGAATTCCTACAGCCACAGCCCCTCCAGTTCCAACAGACATCAGAGTAAAAGTCGCCGAGGGAGAGACGATTACGACGATGAACCCGTAGACGTGGTGGAGGATTACGACGCTGACAATGAAGGTGGTCGCACCCGGGGATTCAGCTCGGACAACAGTTACAATAAAGAAACTAAAGATGACTACCAGAAATCGGGGAAATTGGGAGACGATGATGATTCGTATGACAATAGAGGAAGAGGAGGCGGAGGAAGTTATGGGGGACACGGGGGTCGGGGCAGGTCAAACAACCGACACGGAGGTGGAGGTGGTGGGGGGAACAGACGCTCTAACTCACCAAGTCGTAGCTACGATGATCAGGAGGACGATTATTCCGGAAATGGCTTCCAAAGGGAATATGGAGATGGTAATAATGCCAAATCTTACACAAGGGGCAATGATTATTAGGTTAATTGCTATTATTGTAATATATTCATTTAATTCATTCACCTGTTACAAAGAAATTTTACTGTACAATATTTAAATAATATACTGAGTAAACTAATGGATATCTATGTAGTTATTATTTGTAGTCAAGTCATGCAATCAACAGATCTTTAAAATATTCATTAATAATCAAGCAAGACCTGAACAGAGTATAAAAATCCGTCAAATTAAAGTCAGTTCAACCAATTATAGTAGTCTCACCATATTATAATCGAATGATAGATTGTTTTATTAATAAATAGGTAATGCCAAAAAGAATATTTTAGCATTAAGTAAAGAAAGGCATTAAGGACATATTAATTCTTTAATCATACACACTATAAACATTTCCATCCACGATATTATTCGTAAAGGAATTACAGAATATTAAGAAAATACAAATATTGGTTGTGAATGAGTGAGAAATGAAAATTTGAATTTTTCTTTATAATATATTTAAATCCTCATTTAATTAAAGCCAATATTTGTATTTTGTTAATATTGTTCCTTAACGAATAATAATGTATTTAAGTGGAAAAGTTTGGTAGATTAAATTTAGAATTTAGCTATATTAGAAGTGATGATAATATTTGAAGATATTTTAAGTTTTAAGTGGCAATTTATTTTTTCTCGTAAAACTCAGCTTAGTTTTGCAACTATTTATAAAGTGTTCCTTGCCAATTCCTTATTCGAACAAACTTCCCAACCTACAATACTATTGGCAAAGGAATTTCCGAATATTAAGAAAATACAAATAATGGCTTTAAATAAAATGGTACACAAAAACATGCTAATTGAATTGTTCATTAGCCTATGTTTTAATTCTTATTTAGGTACTTAAAGCCAATATTTGTATTTTGTTAATATTCTGTAATTCCTTTACCAAAAGTAATGTAGGTCGAAAAGTTTGTAGGCTTAAGGAATTTATATGCAACGAAAATATTTGGAATATTTAAGTCAAAAATACTTTTGCTTGTCAAAAATTTATATTAAAAAAATCTTCATTAATACATACCGTTCTCAATAAACATTATAGTTTCTAACTAAAATCAGTAAACAAACACACTTATGGGAAGTATGCATGCACTCTTTACCTTTACTTGCCGAACTGATTGCATGTAATAATAATTAATATGTATAATAAGTAATTACAATTAACTATATTACCTACATTACATTTACTACTGCGTGATATATGCGTACGTATGTAAGCGCATAACAATTAAGGTGTATAATTATCCAAATATAAACTAAACTATAGGTAAATTCTTTACTTTTATAGGTTCAGTACATAAAAGAATTAATAAGGTATATGTAATATTAAAGCGAATAGTTTAATGTTACTGTTTACATAATATGCACATAAGAAGTAGGAAATAACTACACATAGTATTATGCTAACAGAATATAAAGCTTGTTCAGGGATTATTGGAAAAACATTAAATATAAGTGGTTATAACTTATGAGTATGTATATGCAATATAAATTGTAAAGAGTTAAGGAAGACAGTTAAGGAAGGAGGAGGGCTGTTGGCTCCACTCACTCAAATAAACAGTTTGAGTAGAAGAAGACGGTTGTGAACTAAGTTAGTGCAAAGAATCTTACGGCTGATTATGTAAGAAAAGAGAAGGAGTTTGCAGTTTGCATTTGCAGCTTTGGTTTATGTAAATAGCTAATCTTACAAGCACCCTCTTGTTGAAAAATTTCCGAATCCCCGAAAGACACGAGCTGAGTCGGATCTGTCGCGTCCTGTCTCTAAGTCTCTAACCAAAATACAATATGTACATAATGCATTATACATCACCTAAGTATATTAACTACTATTTAGCTATTCTAGTGTCTATGCTACTCTACTTATCGTTAAAAGTTACCTAAAAGTTATACTTAACTATACTTCGTGTTATGCTATCACTCTACTGCACTATCTGCACCGAAGAAGATATTATTAGCATTATAAAACACACACTATACATGTATACATCTAGTAAATATGTACTTACACACAAATACATGTCGTAGATCTCAAGACATAGACAGCAATACTCTCCTTGTCAACCAGCCTTTTTACCTACTTTAATACAATTTAAACAAAGATGTTTTCATTAGACCTTTGTTAACACTTATATTAATATTATTCAATTCCCTCGACCGTACAAGTATTAAAATGGGACAGTTAATGAAATTATGAAAGCAATATCCATTATTTGATATAAATACCGTAAAATACGGTATAATTCCCCCTGGACACATTAATTCCCCTTATGAAGATTTTCTTAAACTGTAAAAACACTGATATAATTCCCCAAATGGGACTTTTCCGGTAAATAGGCTTCCAGGTGGAGGTGGAACACCCCACTGGACTGGAGCCCCTCAGAGGGTTAATTTGTACATAATCTGACTCCGACATGTACATATAAGAAGCCTCCGGATATTTCAATGAAGTTTGTTGTACAATAATGTAACCTACCTACGTATCTATGACTCAACATCATATTATATCATACCATTATCATAATTAGCAAATAATATAAGCAGTACCTTATACCTATACAGTTTAAAAGGGAGTAATGTAATATATAGGTATTTTCCATGATAACTAGCTAATGTATTTACCATGCTAATTTGTTTGTACTGTGTAGATTTTATATGCACCTTAGCTATATTACTGCAACTATTAGTACAGGATCGGATGTAGTTTATATATTGAGTGCACGTAAATACATGGTTTAGTGTGTATCATAGTAAACTAAACACCAGTACACATTACACTTACACATGAATTTAATCTACTTTAGTTATAGTCTTTATGTATAGAGATGCAAATAGTCACCCAATTGCATCTTACATATATACTACAGTAGTTCTACATGGCATAGAGATTTAAGATTTGTCTTTCGCTTTTGGTTTGGTTGATGAGATGAGCCAAAGATATATATGTTGCAGGTAGTACGAAAAATCAGGCATTAACGTTAATGCCTAGGAAATAAGCAAAATTTTCTCCAAGTTGCAGTTTTTGGCTATAAATGAGTATTTAACATACAATTTCTTAATATTGAATTTATCAGCCTGATAGAGCAATTAACGGCGATTCCAAAAAGTGTTACCTCAACAATTTGTGATTATAAAATCACATTTTCTAGGCACTTATATTCAAAAATTTAACTGCCCCTAAAGGGCATTTATAATCACAAATTGTTGAGGTAACACTTTTTGGAATCCCAGTTAATTGCTCTATCAGGCTGATAAATTCAACATTAAGAAATTTTATGTTAAATACTCATTTATGGCCAAAAACTGCAATTTGTAGAAAATTTTGTTTATTGACTAGGCATTAACGTTAATGCTTGATTTTTCTTAATACCTGCAACATATAGTACATAGAAGATACAGCGAATAAGACACGTACGGTGCTCCAATGCACTCATTCCACTCACTCAGTCACAAACAGTTTATTTAAGTTGAGTTAATGAAAAGGTTAGTGGTAGGATTGTGTGAGTAGTTAGATAGAACATTAGTGAACCGACGGAGAGACTCGTTTTCCTTTCCCTCTTCGACTTGCTCTCGGATTCGGGGAATATTATTTTATTAGTTGGTTCTCTCCTTCTCTCCTCATCTCATACTTCTTAAATACAAATTCCGAATTTCCTTTCACAACGCCTCGATTCTCATTTCTCACTTAGTTTTAAATTCCTTTGCGTGAATGTGAATTCATTGAATAGATAGCTACAATTAGCATAACATGGCAGGAGGAGGAGGAGGAGGAGGAGGACTGCATGGAGGATAATCGACTGGACTCACTGGACTGGACCTCTTATAAATAAATATATCCTCCACTTACACTTGCACTTGCTCTTCTCCTAATTCTATTCCAATACAACTAAATCAACACAACGTAACAGTTTTAAAGCGAAAAGGAGGAATGGACTCACATCACGTCACAATCACAACACGAAACAAGGTATGCACTATTCAAATAAATATTTACCCAACACTAAACATATCATTCACTCATTCATAATATAAGTAGTTAGAGTTAGGCTACTTAAATAGGTTATTTAACCTTCCTATTTATTGATCTAATTATTATTGTTATGTTTATTGTAGCTAATAAAATTCGCTAAAAAAAGTAAATCGCTCTATATAAATAACTAAACAAACACTTGACTCATAAAGCATACATACTACAGTACTTAACTAATACTAATACGGCTACACCATTATTCATATTATACCAAGTGCCAACTGCCAACTAAACTAAACTAAATAAACATCGCCACTAATTCTCTACTTCAGTTTAGTATAAGTTTATTGAGTAGGTATATAGATATATATATACTTATTAAAGTTATGCGAATTACCCTAATTGATTTTGGTTCTGTATTATGATCTTTTGCAGATGGAGAAACTGTTTTAGCCTCGAGCTGATATCACAGGTGAAAATAAAGTGACACCCTTACCAATAGCTCGTTTGTATCGGAATCTGCACTCAAGTCCTGTTCTGCTCTGCAAGTCCTCCTTCTTAATTATTAATTCAAAAGCAAATTTACAGAAAAAATTCGTCGTGTTATGAAAAACAGGATTTAATTGTATATTTATTGGCGCAGGATTCTGAACGGTGATTGGTTGCACGAAGTGCAACCCAATCTAACCGTTC
>JAQFYC010005711.1:0-13760 GCA_034694165.1 Tomocerus mixtus
TCGCTTGTGCTCGTGAGCCTCCTCTGGCTGCGTTTCGTGACTTTCGAATAGGATTGTTGGATCTATGATAAATCCTTATATCTATTATAAATAGATATAAATAAAGCATGTAATTATTATAATTAGTGTTTAATGCAAGGATCATAAAAATATTGATCTAAAATTTAATTTGCCATAAATTAAGTAATTCAATCACATATAAAAATAAATTATTTATTAAATTACGAAAATATTCTCGCTAAATTCATTACGTCAATCCGAAATACAAACTCAAATGAATATAAATTGGTTAGAATGAAAATGTGATTTAATAACTATCGGTTACATACAGAAGAAGGTTAGGCATTTTGCTCACGAGGGAATTTGTTCTTATCTTATAATAAAATATATCTTTTTGAACCTAGCATTAATATTTGTACTTAATCTTATGGTAAGTCAATTAGTAAGTTAATAAAATAAGTTTTGCATTCACACTTAATGCTTTTCATAAGTGAGTCATGTCATGTACCTAAATACAATAAAACAATTATCGTAGAACATAAGAATATTTCTTCCTTGTAGGATTATCAGCAGGCAATGTGCTCAGCCATTTACTCCACGTAGTTAGCACAGTTCCAGATATAATTACACAAGCACCCACTAAACTGGAAAAAAATAATTTGAATTGCGAAGTTAAATAGACACATCTTACTGATCGTACTAACTATTCTATATTATTATATTACAGTATGTACATTATACAAACGTATTTTGTTTTTGTATGCTGTATTGTATGTATAAATTAACAAAGTGAGTCGTATTTTGTATACCTGAAAATATCAGGTTCCACCCCAAGAAAGAGGAACTGCCACAGGAAGGCAAAAACTGTTTCGGTAGTTCTTACAACTGATACGGGTCCAGCTTCTTCATATTTCAGGGCAAGGGTGAATAAGCTTTGAACAATTAGCGTAACTGCGCCTAATGAGATCGCCAGAAGAATATCTCTTGTTTCTCGTGGCATAACAAACACATCAAAAGATAATGCTAATATGAGACACAACATTGTGCCACAAACCCCGAATATGAAGTTTACGACGGAAAAATGAATTTTTCGCAGATAACGGGTTGCAGCTATGGAAAATGTTGAAGTGAGAACAGCTCCTAGAGCAAAAGCAGCACCAATCTAAAATTAAATTAAAAAATAAAATCTAATGAATTAGAAAAAAATATTTATATTGTCTATTGTTATAAAATTAATTGGTAAATATTATCTATCGCTTTCCGATAATTACCAAAAGTTTGATGTCGAATGTATCCGATCCAGTTAAAATCGGAGGTCTTAAAATGATCCCGATCCCCAACATAGTTAAAACTGCTACTGAGACATTAAAAATGGAACATTTCTCTTTGAGCATCAAATGGGCCACTAGAGTTACCAAAATTGGTTTGCAAGAACCAATTGTCATTTTATCAGCTATGCTTAAATATTGCAGTCCATAAAAATGGAAAATTAAGGCTGCGCATCCAAAAACTCCCCGTATCTGCAGAAAAACATTTTGAACATAAATTATATTTGAATATACATAGTAGAAAAAAATTAAGTAAAAAGTTTATTTAGATCATTGTCTTATCTTACCACAACTAGTGCAAAATTTTTTGCATTTCCTTCTTTTGTTAAAGGCCACAGAGGTTCAAAAACCGGCCTTTTCTTAACAAATTTTGCATATGCCATAAGAGGTAGAGATGGTAATAAAAGTCCTTGAAACCTAAACACACCTAATGTAAACGGATGATAACCTTTCATTAATTTAACTAACAGTGCTCCTACTGCAAAAAACATGGCACAAAATAAAGTTAGCAAAATCCCTGCATATCTTCTAGCGAAACTTTTTCCCTCTTTTTGAGTCTCGGCTTCAATTTTCTTTGAATTTTCATTTTCGATCTGAATATTTCTCTGTAACGGAAGTGAATCCTTTTTTTCGTTTGCATTTAAGTCTTTAGTAATAGTTATGAGGAACTTTGAGTTTTCAGTCGTTAGATTTGCTTCTAAAGGATTTTCTCTTTCAGAAACAGCTATGGGGTTTGTATTTGTATTCTCCATGATGAAAAATAAATTTTTATTTGGTAAAATCCTCAAATTGCAATTACAACACCAACAATAGTTTCAAGCCTTCGATATTTAAATGTGAAAAAATCCTATAAACTTTATTTACATTAGGATAAAAATAAATACACATGGTACTAGCTTATTCTCTAACTTGATGAGTTGCAATAATACTTATCTGCAAAACGTGACAATGCCGTGTTTGCTTGCGACTTACGATAATTTTATAATCTAATGCAACAGATCTGGATGCTAAATCAGTAACACCCATTTGGTGATACAGACAGAACAAAAATGATCATTCAGAAAGGGCATGCTTCTGTGCATTGAACTAAAATGCAGTTTATTTTTATCCGGTTGTGTTGAGTATGCTTACTTGTATTTGCTGTAGAGCATAACAAGATTACAGTTAAAGATCAAATACCTAACTGGTTTTATTGTACTTAACTTTACCCCTCTATATAGATATAATTGTTAACAATAGTAGAAATTTTGACGTTGCCTCGTGTCACTCCAATTGTGCCCATATTTATCTAACTGTAATATTGTAACTGCATTTCGTAATTTATTGTCACTCATTTAATCATTCATAAACTCAAATGATTTGAGGATAATACCTATATACTAGTATATAGTTTCAATAATATATCTAATTATAATACAAACTAAGCAAAATTAAATCAACTATTTGATTGGGAAACGTATTTGTGTGTGCAAAAGGAGATCAAATATGAGCTCTATAGAAAATTACTTTATTACTATTAAATAGTTGACTTGACAAGATCGTACTATTATGCAAATAGATTGATAGCATCATTTCCTATAACCAAATCTCATGTGTACAATTATATCATATAGGTAGTGTATTACTATTTGCATTGAATTAGCCCTGATTAGTTTACCCACATAATATGCCTGCAATAACCGAACGGCTATATTTATACATTAACTTGTTATTTAACTCATTTGAAAAAAAAGTGTCTATGCATCATAAGATTCATGATCCACAAATAACTTCATATTTTTTATGTCCGCAATCAAATAATTGTATATAAATGTCATAAAAGAAATGGAGTAGGAGGGACTAACACGAAATATCAATTTGTAAGGAAATACGAAATGCCTTTACAAGATAAATACATGCTCCTGTAAACAAAATGCTTCTTAAAATTACAAGCTGAACACAGAAAGGTAGGTATTAAATAAAGTAAAGTGCAAATTAAGGCACTCAAATTCCAATAAATACGTGGCTAGGCTGTATCACTTTGTTAGTTTGGATATTATACTTCATTCAATTTGTTCCCATTAAATGTCAATAAAAATTACAAGGGAAGAGTTGGAGCTGCGTTTATTTTAGTCCTTTTAGTCATAGTTGATCGCGTGATCATGGGAAAATAAAATTGGCTATTGGAAATCGATTGGGATTTTCCTTGGAATCTACTTCATGTCTCTAGCTCTATGATGTGTGTAATGATAGCACTTACCATTTTAAATAACCCAAGGTTTTGTACATTACATTTAATATTGTTAGCGAATATCATGATTGTCATTTGAATAGCTTCAAATAAATGCATCATGCAAACAGATAGATATACACTCGATATATTTCTCCTGCAATAAACTTGCAGGCGAAAAAATGAAATGTTTAGACTTTTTCTCAAATGGGACGCTTGCATATTTCACTTTTCAGCCAAAATTGCACCCTCAATACATCAATTTATTTAACTTTGGCTTCACTTTTGCTGCGGACATTGTCCACAGTATTATGACTTTGTGATGCTAAAAATAAAATATTGTAGCACTTCCTTGTTTGAAGAAAGTAAACAAAACAAGTTTATTTTGAAAAGTGCTACATACTAGGTACAAAAAACGAATATATACTTATTTTTACTTATTAATTACAATAGCAATTATCAAGAAATATATTAACAATATAATACTTGTAGACTGTAATAGTAATATACTTTTGCGATAATTTAATTGTATGATCATTATAATATAATTTATATACCACTATTTACTCTCTTACAGTTTTACTCCAGCACGTACCGTTATATAATTATTATAATAAAATCTTTTTCCTCAGTTTCTTAAAATAGTAAAAATTATTTATATATAGCTATGTAGTATATACTATATACATACACATATCAGTTTTTAATACATGAAAATTTTGCTTAAAAATAATCGAAACCCTGTCCATTTTGCGCACTTTTAAATTACATTACATTTCATACATCTTCAGTTTACTTCAAAACAAAGAAGTATCTTTGTCTCGATGGATGGTTTTCAGGTAAAGTAGTGATCCATTTTTGAAAAGCTGCTAACAGAACGCCGAAGATCACAATGCCCGCTCCAATTATACTAAAAATAGAGAACGTGACATCATTAAATACCTTATTAGCAATGGTAAGAGCAAGATTACGAATTTGTGGAGTTGGCAATAAGTTCTTATGCAATGTACATTGACTTTCAACAAACTTTGCAATGTCAGCATGTTGCAGTAACCGTCATTGAACTTATTTCTTGGAATCTTACAAGCAAACTGAACTGTCTTTAAAACTTACTATCTCTGCGGATGTTGTTCATGAATGAATTTATTTTTAGAACTTAACCATCTACTGATCTACACGTGTAAATCTCAAAATGTAGAATGCGGTGAATGTACATATTAGTATAAACCAAAATTTTAAGACAATTACCTATAAATGTCAGGTTGTGTAGCGAGAAAGACGAATTGCCAAAAAAATCCAAAAACTACATCTAAAGTTCTAACAAGGGTGACCGGCCCTGCATTTTCCAACTGAAGTGCAAGGGTAAATGTCATCTGTCCAAGAAAATTGAAAAATGCGATTCCAACTGCTAGCAGAATATCGTAAGGGGTCTGAGGTATTTGCAATACTCCAAAAATCAGAGCACACATAATACTTTGCACAGTTCCCCACGAACCAAAGGCACATGTTATCACAGCGTAATGGATTTCTCTCAAATATCTTATGAGCGTTATTGCAAATGTTGCGATAAACGTACTTCCTAATGCAAATCCAGTTCCAATCTACACAATATACAGAAAAATGTGCAAAAATTATTTTTTTATTTAAATAAGGAGCTATTTTCAGCCATCTAATATTTTGTGCCAGTAAAGATTCTCACCAGTAACTCGGTATCATAAGTATCTTCTCCAGTCAAAAGAGGAGGTCTTGTGATTACTCCTACCCCAAACATGGCAATGAAAGCCACAAAAATCGGGAACACGCCGCATTTCTCTCCTAAGAAAATATATGCTACTACCTGGAATGTAACATAAAATCGTGGCATAAAATTTAATCATACAAAACAGGTCTAGGCATTTAAATTAAAGTTGTCCTTCTTGTATTTTTGAAAATTTTAATTTACCGTGACAAAAATGGGCGTACATGATCCAATTACTAAACTGTCAGCCACACTGAGATACTGGATAGAGTAGTAATGAAGAAATACTGCTGTGCAACCTAAAGCTCCTCGAAGCTAAAATCATGAAATAGACAAAAAATAGAAATAATATTTCATAAGCAACAACGCTTTCACTTTTACAAATAATTTGATAATAAATATGACCAAATACTAATATACTAAAAATATTGCCAATTTTAATAAAAGTTTGCAAAAACAAGTACTATTTTGGATATTTATTAAAAATTGGTGAAAAATATGCATTTTTTCCATATTTATTTATTGAAAGTTATGGAAAAATTAGTAATAATAATTCTTCGACATTTTTTAGGAAATATATGCTTCGGGAAAATTAATATTATGGTAGATATTAATTAATTTGTTGGTAAACGAACAATTTAACCACGTAAGTATTTGCAGGGTGGATTTTAATATGCCAATAATAATGTTTTCATGTTCATAATTTTTGATTCATTTGACTTACAGCAACTAACACCAGAGTCCTTCTTTTCTTATAATCACTCAATGGCCAAATGGGTTGAAATACCGGTTGCTTCTGCACACAACTGGCGTATGCAATGAGAGGAACAGAAGGGAGGAGGATACCCTGAAATCGATAAATGGCTAAACTGAACGGGTGATATCCTTCCATGAGCTTAATAAGTAGGGCACCAAGAGAGAAAACAGCTCCAGAGAAAAGAGCTAAAAGTAGTCCAGTGTATTTGCGATATCCTTCCACATTCTCCTCTGCAGTTGTACTTGTACTTTGCTTTTCGCAACTGTCGCTATCACTAGAACCACTGGAGCACTTTTCATTCTTTCCGATAATTACTATTTGTACTTTAGGGGGGCTCACTAATGGACAAAGTGCATCTTTATTTTTAGAGGATGGTAACGGGATGAGGAAAGTCGATTTCTCTGTCGCAAGATTTTCTGCTACTGGATTTTCGGCATCCATTTTCTCTGGTTAAGTTATAATAAATATTCCAGATATAATATAATATGCATAGTATGTAGGTCAAAAGAAAATATTTTTGATAAAATCTTTATGCATTTTCACATAAAATAAATACACAGTGTCCCACTTTAGGTAACATTATTTCGCCCACAAGAAATTATGTGGAATAGTACTATGTGCTCTTAGTAGAGAAATTCCAGAATATACATTAATAAATCATTCACTTTAGTCTAGTAGCGAGTTAAGCTTCTTATATCAGAAAGTTCCTTTAATCAGGAATCCTTATATAAAGATAGTGTATTAAGAAATATGTATTCCCCTTGAATATGACTAAGGTGTACAGAAAAATGTTTAGTACGAATATTATCGGGTATTTACATTTTTTACATGAGCTTAGTTAAAAAAGTCAGCTAAACCATTAATAATGGGACACAGTATAAGCATATTGAGAAAATGGAAAATATCGAAAGAAAGTAAACTTACCAAGGAACACACAGGAATAAAATTAATTTATTCTGATACTTTTACTTATAACTGAAATATCCGAAGAAACTGAATATCTAAAATATCGTAGATGTATTGTATGTATATAGGTCTCAAAAAATATAGAGCATTTAGTTTCAGTCTAATATTTATTTAGTTAACAAGTAATTCTTTTCCAGTTCAGCCCATGCAGTAGCAGTTCCAGTGAATCCAGTCGAGTCCATGTGAATGGAGCACCTGCAATATGTATACTGAATTTATTCGGAACTGACTTGAGTTACTGAACGAACTACTTGGCTTAGTTCAGTTCAGGACTCGGGCTGTTCTGAAATCACAGAACTGAAACTGAATCTTTTTGTGCAGGCAAGAAAGTCCAGTCACGTCAAGTTATACTCATGACATGCAAACTACAAACTACATACATACAAGCACGATTATTTCTTTCCGAAGAGTTTCTTTCCTTTTGCTCTTGCTTCACTCGTTTCTTTGCCGAATGGAAACGTTGCTATTCCCGATTTGCAACATCAGATGATCATTCTCATAACATAGAACACATTACACAAGTTCCCTGTAGAGTTTAGTGAGGAAGGTCGTTTCAGAAGTTCACTCGTTCACTCTTCAGAAGAGAATCTCTTATATTAAACTCGCATTCGGAATTGTCTCACTCTCTCCCGTCCCAGAAAGTCTGGCCTAGCAACAATAAATACCTAATTGCTTAAGAACTGAAAAAATACTCGTGTAGTACAGGAAACTTTCGTCTAATATTAATATAGCTATATAGCTCTTCTAATATTCTTTACTTTTAACAATTAATACGAAACATGATTTCAGGAGGATAATTAACACCAGCATATGCCTGCTTTAATTTATTTTGTGATCTGTTCGATCAAATGCGCATTATTTGCATTGATAAATTCTAAAGATGAGGAAGAATTGCAAAATAATTTGTAAATAAGAACTTAAAGTTTTTGCACTATCTGCACTATTACTTGCATTTGCTATTAAGAAATGTTAAATATGTATCCACATATGTATCAAGTGTCTAAGATAAGAATGACACGTGTGCACCAGATTTACACAAACAGTAGAAAGAATTTATGTATGTATGTAATGCACCTACATAATGTAATACGGGAAACAAAGGTTTTTTGCATTTGTATATGTAATGCATAAATTGTTAAGGACATACTATAGGACATACGCTACGGTAGAGTTTTTAAGTGCAAGTTTTATTGCATATTTAATTGTATCAGCATTTATAGTGTAAATGCTAAAGCAATAATGTATGCAAGTGCAAACTCAATATTGCCATAAGATGTTTACGTACCTAAATAACACTAGCTCATATTTGTAGCTCTTTTGATTTTTCAGCTAGGCATCTATTTGGATGTCATACTTAACACTAATGTTGCAAGTTTTTTTTATCAAATGCAGTGATATTGACCTTTATCTTAGAGTAGATAGTATTAATTGCTTAATTACATGTTGTAAACATGTTCTAGTAATATAAAATATCAATGTTCATATGTCACCTCCCTTCAAAATGCATTGCATTATTATTTTGTCGGAATATGGGGTAACTTACCTAATAATGTTCTATTACGACACATACCCAACAAATGCCTAGAACTAATGACTGTTATGCCTCGCCTGATGTCCTGAGTTTACGTATTCGTCGATTTGTGTTAAAATAACATAAAAGCATACGAAATAGAATAGTGTTTTGCACAAAAGTTGTACACACAGTACACGTATGTCGTAAGCATTGAATATTAGCTTGCATTAGACACATTATGCTATTATTATATTTTTCAGACAATTTTATGAGCCACAAAACAAATGAAGGCGAGTCTTGAATACAATACGTCACTTAACTTACATGCGTCTGTCAGAGGCAATGGAAACTTACCAGTAACCATTTTACATTGCATTGATGTACTTAAATATCTCGTGTAGATCATGTTCTATTTAGAATACATACGTAACGTAAAAGTAATTTGCATTATAGTCGATTTTTCTTCAGATTATCTTATGATAAACTGTATATGTAGGTATATATGTGTGTACAACAGAATGCTAGGCACCTATTTTCTATTTAATAAATAGAATCTAGAAAACCAAGAAAATAGAAATAATTCGCCTAGTCATCCAGTATCAGGCTAGTTTTACATTTGTTTTTAACAAAAGAAAATTAGAGCATTTCATTTTACTAAAGATAAATGTGTAGACATTGAATGGTCATATACATTTCTGTATTACATGGATTAAGTTTTGTAAAATGGTTAGCTTGCTATTAGTAAATGTATATTAAATTGGATTAGAAGTAGACTAATAAAGAAGAAATCTTAAACGCTTCCTTGTAGGATTATCTTCAGGTAATGTTTTGAGCCATTTTCGGTAACCCGTCACAGCTACTGCAGAGACTACAATAGAAGCACCTATGATACTAAACACAAAATAACAGTAATTTTAGCATTTAGTAAAAATATTTTTAGTTAGTTAGTGTAGCATTAGCAGACGTATTTTATTACTAACCTTAGTTTGTCAGGTATACTGTGCAGAATAATTATTTGTATTCCATATGCAAAAATAACATCTTGATTTTCCACAGTATAAACAAAAAAAAATTTTTACATTTAGTTGATTTAAATAGGTAATTTGACAATTAATTATAAATATTGTATCATTATAACTCATCATACCACAAGTCCGTACAATGGAAACCGGTCCTGCTTGTTCAAACTTCATTGCTAAGATTTATTATCAAGGCAAGATTATATATTAACTTTGAATTGCAATTATTTTATTCAAGCTAATTAATATTTGCAAGTTTGGTAATATCCGCATACCTAAAATAATTGCGGTTTGTCCAACAAAAGTCAACAGAGCTAATCCACTGATGTATAGCCATTCAGTTATTGAATTGGGAACATTGAGTTCATTAAAAATTAGGGCCAGAGTTAAATTTTCTATTCCTCCCTTTAAGAATTTCAACAAATATTAATTTTTAACCAATTTATAAATTAAATGTATATTATTATTTTAAAAATATATTGAAGATTATATATTTACCCATATTCCAAACATTAGTGTAGTTACTGTGTAATGAACCTTCCGTATATAGCGGAGTACTGTGAACGATATTGCGGCTAGAAACATACATCCGAAAGCCAAGGCGGAACCAATCTATAGCATTCAATAAATAATATAAATATTCAGCAATTTGTCATTTATCAAGATTTTTTGGTGGTCAAATACGCAAACCTTGTGAACTTAAAGGAAGTTGTTATTTTGCGTATCATACTACCGATACGTACGCAAACTAATTATGTGTGTATCACTATTAAAAGCTGTTATAATATTTTAATGGCTTATTTATTTACCTGCGATTTATTTATTTATTATTGATAGTACAGACTTTAGAGGAACTTACGAGTGTGTCAGGATCGAATGAGTCTGCACCTGTCAAATGGGCAGGCTTAGTAATTATTACTACGCCTATTAGTGCAAATACCGAGGCCACACCTGTGACATAGCCACACTTTTCTTTCAGAAATACTCTAGAGAAAAAAATTGGGTAATACAATTATTAAAACTTTACAGTGCATTGTAAAAAATTCCTGACTATATTCGGTAAGTTAGCGGAAGTATAGAATTCCCCAGTAAATCAAAAATGTATTGCGAAAAACATGTTCGTATACGCTAAGAAGTTAAAATCTTTTACTTAATAGCGGATAGAAGTAGTATTCCTGTAAGGAATCCCTTTAAAAGTGTTTTTTTTACAAAATTTCGTTCGTTGAAAGAATATTCAGGAACAGTAGCAGCATTTGCGCAGAATTTGCGCAAACAATAATTTGGCAAGTTAGCTGCAGTTATAGAATTTTTCACAAAACGTATATTTAGTAAGTACTACATGTAGTTGCTCGTGTGTAATATTAAATGTATATTCTCTAGTATGGTATTCAGGTAACCACATTTATTTCGCATTTTAGTATTTACCTTGCCATTACAGTGACGAAAATAGGCGTACTTGATGCAATAGTCAGAGCATCCCCCATCCCCAAATATTTCAGCGAAAAGAAATGTAAAAGAAGGGAATTGCAGCTTAAAACGCTTCTGAGCTGGAGAAATTCAAATATTATATTGAGCATAGAATTGAGAATACTACTAATATACCTAATATTATATATATTTCTAAGAAATAGTGATAACAATTAAAATGCCAATATTATAATAAAAGGACAAAATTAAAGAATAGAAATGTTAATTAGATTCGTTGAAATCGGGTGTTTCTTGTGTTACCATAACCAAACCGAACATTTTCAACTTCTTCAGCTCTGTAATAGGATACACAGCATCGAAAATCGATTTCTTCTTATCTGAATAATTAATTTTGTAAAATATAAGGGGAAGAACAGGGATTAAAGCTCCCTGGAATCTCCATAAGGCAATGCTGAAGGGATGAAACCTCTCCAGCTTCTTAACAAGTAGAGCTGTCATCGAGAAAACGAAGCTGGACAAAACTGCAAACATGAGGCCGATATATCGGAACCATTTCGGTGGGGGTGGTGCCTGAATTTGCATTTGATCCCCTTGTTCTTCCCCCTCCACATCCGAGTCATCTTTAAGGTCATGGTGAACTCCTCCAAAATCATCGTACTCTACGCTACGCACTTTACTTAATTCCAATTGGGCCATTACGGCCAGGGCCGTTGACCTAAACGATTTCGCCATTGTTATCCTTTATTTTTCGAAACTTGCCCCGATTTTATACTTTTATTTGCTAACAAAAACAAAACTAATGCGTTAATGTACTGATTAATCTACTTTATAGAGGATTATTTCCTCCAACAGTTAGTGGACTACTAAATGAATTATTTTTAGAATATCTACTAGTATCCAAGTAGGTAGGGTAGGTTTACTTAACACATCACACCACAACAGTTGTCCATTAATTTTATGTAGGCGCACAATTATATACTTCTACGGAAATTCGTAGCCAATATCCACCCACATACTTACAATGTTATTTAGTATAACTACAAAATCCATAAATCATTTTATAACAATTAAATTGAGATAAATAATATTAGTATACTATTAGCTCCTTTTCCTCTTCAATAAATGCAAAACGAGACATCCTTCAGATTATTATTCTCCGCTTTACATTCATACAATATACAATGTGTGTCCATGCTCTATAGAAATTCGCTACGTTTCAAAATAATAGTTTTTAAATGTATGTGTGGTCGACCTAAAACATTCCCTTTATTATTAGAAACTCTATCTAAGGAATAATTTCCATTGCCTTTACGCAAAATCCGTCAGCCATTAAAGGCCATTCAAATTTAATCGTTAGGTTTGATGGAAGTTAATAAAAACATTAAGAAATTCTAGTGGTGAAAAAACAAAAGTGCAATTTGCAATTAGTGCAAATTCTATAAAATGTAAAGACCTCTTAATATCGACGCTTTCTGGGTATTCTATGGCCACAAAAATTGGAATCTAAATGTAAAATGACCATTGCTGACCTTTTCACCACATTTCATCAAAATAGAAAAAGAATTTCCACCATTTTTAAAATACCCAACAATTTTCATAAAATTTCAACAAAAATGAAAATTTTGACATCAATTAAAAGTCAAGGATGGGAAGCTCTTTAAGGGATCAATTTTTGGAACCTTGGAACACCGAGAAAGGTGCAAAATTGGCTAATTTATGTTAGGATTTCAGAGGAACTTATACTCTTATCAATGTCAATTTCGGCAGAGTAACAGTTTACAAAAGTACAAGAGCAAGTTCGTCTTAATTTAAGAATACATCAAGCTTATACCAAATTTTCAATCATTTTATTATATAACATACAACATTAGTGACATGTCAATTGTGGTACATTAACCTAAGCTAAGTACATTTACTTATCATTAACACATACACATAATAATATGGCAACCTTGCAATTATGCTTATATTTACTAGAAAATAACATGTAAGTTAGTAAACTTTGTAGTATAAGGAATCGAGGTAGCTTTATATTTAGGAATAAAACTATATACCTATATATAATAGATTAAACAAACAAAATATAAAATTAAACACTCGTTTCCAGGTATCCTTACTACGTCATTTAGTACGATAATTATATATTTCTCATTGTAGATATAGTAATTGTTAACCTGGATGGTGTTTCTATTTGCTCTCATGCATACATAAATAGTACAGATCGAATCATAATGTAGATAAAGTATATGCACTAGCAACGGCATTGATGAATACGAATGTGAAAATCATTTCCTCCATAAAAATACATTATTAAGCATTTTCTGCTGTAGCTGACAAACTTAGCAGTAAGGAATAGGGAAATTGTAAAAGTAATAATTTTCTTATGTATAGATTTAAAAAATATCAACAACAATGTTCATGAATTTCATTATGTACATTTATTTAGTAAGGTACCTATGTGATTTATTGCGACATAAAATGTTTATAACGACGGTTTTAATGAAACTTAAGATATAAAACAACAAAATATAAATACTTAAATTAATGACAAGATTATCCTGTAGTTAATTATTACAACTAGCATAACTTTTCATTTAAGAATAATCCAAAGCAATTTTCTATAAGGATCTCCCTCTGGTAAAGATCCGAGCCATTTTCTAAGGGCAGTGAAAACAACTCCAAATAAAACTATAACAGCACCGACTATACTGAAATTCCATATAAAAAACAAATCATTAGGAAAATAGTCTTTGTATGTAAATGAGTAGATTATTTTGTAATTAATAGATTACTTTAATAAAT
>JAQFYC010005712.1:0-13759 GCA_034694165.1 Tomocerus mixtus
GAGAGTGCGGTGCGGCGTTTTGTTGGTTTGTGTGGATTGAATTGAATTCGTTGGAGAAAACGAGTAGGAGAGAGAATAGCTAACAAAATCTGGCCGGTATGTACTTATGTACTGGATGGAGTAGGTAAAACTTAAGGCTAAAGTGAGCATTCAAGCACAAGACTAACTAACAAGTAAATACAGAGACCTTGCTAAACGAACTTTCTTCTGTTTATATCTAAAGATACATAAGATGTTTGAAGAATAGTCTAATATGTAAGCAGGACTCGAATATCCATGTCCGCAGTGACGACTGCTTCATTTTAGATTTCGAGGATTTTTAAAATTAACTTTTAAGATCTGCCGTCACTAATAGTTAATTTTGTATGAATTTTATATTTACAGAATGTCTTATACAGATATATTGGTCCTGTCATTGTCAGTAACGATAAATATAAAAATTAGAGAGAAATAGTTAACATAATGAGCAAGGGTCAATTAAACTTTAAAATGTCTCACATAGCAATATCCTAAGAACATTACAAATGAACTTATAATACTCAACCCAAACCATTCCTTGACCTGTAAACGCTTAACGTTACAATAGTTGCGGTTTATATCTATACTAACGATTTATGAGCTTCTAATATTTAATAAGTATTTACTATATGGCTAGCATTTTGAATGCGCATCCGGGCACTGCTCACAACCAATAGTAAGGTATTTACATATAGAAGCAAGTAAGTAAATGTATGTAAGTAAACTTACCGTATCCACCTATCTGTATCGAATTTCCTTGGTCAGTTTACTTATTATTGTTAATAAGAGAGTACCTAGTTGATTTGAATGGGTGGACTGGGATGCGAGAAAGATGAAAAAACTAGCAAACTGTCTCATTCCCCCAAAAAGTAAAAGAAAGACATGAAGAGACTCTCGATATGCTTATGCCATGTCATCCCCACACGTTACTCCTAACTTGAGCTATCTTATGTATCATTCTGTGCTGTTTGCCCTAACATATCTGTAAAGTAGTACTATTATATTAGTATTACGCATCTACTAGTCTTGACATATCATGGTTTTATAGGATACATACTAATATTATACAGTATGTAGCTAAATAGTGTATAATGTAATGTATCAATAACAAAGTGCAACCCAACTAACCAACCCGGTCCTGTTCTGGTGAGCAAAGATAAACGAATTATTAAAAAGGATGCTTAAAAATCTCTGCTCTTCCGTTTGACCAAATAGAGATGAAGGCAGGCAGCCAGGGAGAGAAAGAATGAAGGGATTTCCAGCTTTCTCTTATAAATATCCCTGCACAGCCAGTCTTGTTTTATTTTGCTTTACTTTGTCCTTTCCTCGTTTTTCTCCTCCTCTTCATAATATGATATTATATGTAAGTATAATGACCATCATCGAAAATTGTAAACAAGCAGGGACAGAAGGAGACTAACATTTACTTTATTATATTGTGTTTGTTCAGACTGGAAAATCCCGAGCGATCGGATCAATCTCTTAAAACTCAGACAGTGTATTGTATTGTAGTACAGTTCTCTAACTCTCCTCTCTAGCTTTACTTAAATACATTACGAGAAGTATCTTCTACTCCACATACATATCATATCATACTAAACCCCAAGGTAATAGAAGTATATACTGATAGAGGTACGGTCAATGTGGCCTTAGTTACCCATGCAAAATATTTTTTGTCTTCATTTTGTTTCTTTCAGTGACGTCACTGAAAGAAGATTTTCGTCTGCATTTTGATAGTCAGCTTTGCTTGGCAACCAAAATTAGGCTATTGTCCGCAGGTTGACTAAACCCTTCTCTTTATTTAATTTAATGTAACTCTTCTCGTTTGGCTATTGTTTTTGTATCCATTTAATTTTTAATTTCTGTCCCTTTTCTGTTAACAACCGTTTAGAGCAAAATTCAAATATACAAAGAAATTAGTTTACAAATTATAACAGATCCAGTAGGAATTTATCCCACGAAAAACACATTGAATGTATTTATGACTTCTTAAATACACTTGCCATAACTGTTAATACTTTTTAATAACAGAATTCACCCACAACTGAAGTAGCTTATGATGTTATGGATTTATTACTTGTATGTAGTAGTTACATTTGCACAACCGGAAACATCGTCCACTTCAACATCACTACGAAAGCAAAACGCAAAGCAAAGCAAAGCAACTCGTACATTATATTCCTTGAGGCTTCTCATCTCAAACTCCCATCCAAACCATCCATCCGTCCCTTCCCTACTATTTTATATATTTACTGAATAGTTCTTTCCACAAGTTCTCAAGTACTATATAAATAGTACGGTACAATACATACAAACTGTACATATACATAGGTATCAGTATTTTCTACTTTTCTCTCTATTCTTTTTAATACAAATATAGTGTGTACATTTCCTAGATTTCTTCTTCTGTATTTCTGTATTTTCTATTGTAGTATTTGGTTAGTGTTATGTAGTGCTAGAGTATTCCAATCCAAATATCTACAATCTATGTTACTACCCTATCTAACCTGCTGTAATGCAACTTTAGGTAACTCGCTCGCTCACTCACTCAATTCTCTAAAACACACAATAAGAGGAAAACGGGAAAAATCAAAGAATATCATATAGTAAATACATTATTACTTGGGATATCTTTAAAAGAAACTGTTTATTTCCTTTCTCTCTCTAGGATTCAGTATCTCATCACATTAAATCTCCAACTCGCTCACTCACTCACTGAATTCATTCAATGAAATAAAATTAAATGAAACAAAACTCAACTGGAATGGCTACTCTGGGCGAACAGAGTTTCTTTATCCAATCCAATTCAGCTCTCAAACCAAACCAAAACCAACGAACTCCTCTCCATACAAATTGAATTGACAAATCAAGTTAAACCTTTTGAATGGATACGCAGAGTAAACAATGGTCCTCTTCACATCTTCCACTCTCTAATACGCTAACTCCTGATCTGACTTTACTTACTTTACTGTTACTTTACTCTCATCCTCATCTCATACTCAAACTCAACCAGTCTCACTCTCATCTACAGTTATTACCTCAGAATTTAGGCACAGCATATAGCAACATTAACAAACATGGTAGCAAACTACATGGTATACTTACTTAACTAAGCTACATTATTCCCTCTTCGACTAAAGTAAAGTGCTCTATTTATTCTTCTTTGTATATATTGTAAGCATCCCTGAGTATTAGCCTAGAATTTGTACATTACACACGATAGAACAAGAGAAACTCATTTAATGAAACAAATTCATTCCATGAGAATTAGCCAAAACTATAAACAGAATAGCATACAGCTTTCCACTGAATTGAATACATGTACATGCAATACATAGAATGTAAGTGTGTTATTGCTTTGGATGTTCCGTTAGACTCTAGCCTCACGAAATTAAATCCATTTACAGGCTTAGTTATTTATGTCATGGTTTTCATTGCTTGCTTGCGCGGTCTAATTACCATATCCGCTGTACTTAGTACTATATGTATGTACTTCTCTTACATTTAGCTACTTATACGAAGATTGGTACAATAGAAATACAAATATCTTAGATATTCTAAACCTAAGCTGTATATAAACCAAAACACTTTGTGATTGCGATATTTTAAATACAGTACCTACTTAAATATCCAAAGAGAAAGTAGGGTTTTGTAGTATAAGAATATAATTATGTAGTTCAAGTTTAGACTAGATTTGAGATAAATTCTTATTACGTAACAATGTAGGTAGGCAAACGATGATAAAAAAGGAAAAAAGTGTTTTGTGTAAGTGTGTTAGGTTACTTTTAGGTACTTTACTCATGTTACCACAATAATACTATTATTATAACAAAGCCAAAGAATCGTATTTATATACCCTTATAGTTTGTGTACATTTTATAGAGAATTGAGTCTACTTATATATGTATGTACGTAGGATAGTTACCAAAGATGAATTGGATGGGGATTTGAGTATTATAAAAATGGAATAAATACACTTCATGAATAAATGAAAAGGCCCTTGCTGTTGCCTAGCCTCGGCATCGACTTGGACTCACATCACATCACATGAGCTCTTTGTATTCCATATGTAAATAGAATGGGGTGAAACACTCAGTTTCAGAGCAATATTTCTCTACTTGGGCCAGGATGGTCAGCAGGGGTCTGCCGACGAAAAATATTTTATTCCACAAGAAAATTCAAATGGAATTGTCTGGCAAACCATAAAGATGGATTTTATTGAGCGCATCCCATTCTCTGCGTAATTCGACTGCATTATCATACACAAGTAGTGTGTATGTGTAGTGTACTAGGATCCCGCAATTCCTATTCCTACATACATTACATTACATTATACAAGACTACTATTTACTATAGTTAAGGTTTAAGGTACCTTGACTTGGTTTGGCTTGTAGCCTTAACTTACATAAGAACAAGGCTTCTTGTGAGTTTCCTTTGCAGGAATGGAATTAAGTTTTAGTCAAGGTATTCCGTATTCGTAGTCTCAGTCTCTAGCTTGGCATGGCATGGCCTTGCACATTTAATATATTATAGTGGAATACTTATGTACGTAGTATTTGTACAAATAGTAATAGTAAGTAATAGGGTACCTTTTATAGGTAAATATATACATATCTGCTATTCTCCTCTACCTAAGTTAAAGTAAACGAACGTAACCCCTTAAAAGAGTCTCGTCAGCATGAGCATTCTTATTCTATCTGTTCTGTAGTCATCTCATACATAGTCTATCTTCAATTGAACCATAGCACTGGATTGCACATAGATTAGATCCTGCCATCACCATCTCTTCCATGCACTCACTGACTGCCCAGGCTTTTGTCTTCCTCTCTCTCCTTTTCTTTCTTTGCCTTCTTCTTTACTGCCGTTCTGGAGTTTACCTAAATCTTCTTGAGACTTCTCCTCGATTCTCATTCAGTCGGCTCAACTCTAATCTATTCCTACAGAGTAATTTAATGTGAAGCATTGGAATCTCCTCTATTCTATTTTATTCTGTTGAGATGCCTTGTAATCCAATCTATCTTCGAATTGCAAATTACTATATCCACAATCCACATCCATAGCACATACCAAACCAATAAATACTATATAGAGCATAATACTCCAGTTCCTGTAGCCAGAGTCGATGACAAGAGCCAAGCGAAAGCCAACAAGCCCAAAAGCTAACTCTCGCTTAGTTTTATCCATTGCATTATTGCATTGCATGCTTTTTACAAGAACCCTACTCAGTAGGTAGTAGGTAGTAGGTAGGAATAGGAACCTTTGCGTAAATGGTAAATTATCGTTTATTTATGCACAACCCTGTAAAATAGTATCGCCCCTTCCCTCTGCCATCTACTTTCCCAATAAATATACTCTATATAGAAGTATAGTACTTAAAGTATGTTCTTAACTACGTCACTTATTGTTAGCTCCCTATATATAACACATTAATAATCAAAGGGACCTTTTCCCATTTGGAATCTATTTACTTGGACATCTTATTAAGTCTTCCTTAGAAATTTTTCAGCCAAGAAATCCCAATATACCTTGGGATTTTCTTTCCTCTGGAATTTCTAGTCTTTTCATTCATTTTCCTATCTTTACAACTTAATTTTAGCATTGAGTAATATTATTAGCTATAAATTACATAGAAACCTACTATAAGTATGTAAGTATAAGTAATATTATATAAGGCAAAAGGAAAATTATTTACTTGCATTAGTTTTGTAGTAAATGTGTAATTCTAGTCAGCATAATACTCGGTAGTCTGTATTCTGTATAGTGTATAGTTAATACTAGCTGAAGACAAGTAAAGTAAAATAGCATGCCAAGTTATTCCATAAGAAGGATTTGAGTTGGAAGTAGGATTAGGATTCCAGTAATGAATGCGACTCATTGAATAGAATCCGGTGCGTTAGCCTGTCTCGTCTTTTCTCTTATATTAAGTATGAGATGAATTCAAGTTGAGTGAGAGTGAGGTATTAGGTGGGTGGAAGAGTAAAAGAAAGAACTCTACAGTTAGAAAGACTCTGCATGTTGACGCTGATACATATGAAAGTGATAGTAAAGTTATTAGTGCACTTTTCTGGTATGGTACAGTCTGGTAACGTCTGCTGGCTTGGTGAGATGAGAGAAAATAGGCTTTGGCTTTAGATACCGAAATTCTTATGTTAGCATTCGTATGTATTTATGTACATTTTCATTATATCCGTCCTAAGTTCATTATGTTCTTCGTGTGATACACTGTCCCTCAGATTGTACGAATTCAATTCAATGCAATGAGCTCCAGATTTCCTTTTCTATTAGTAAGTAAATCCCAGTTTTATACAAAGCCTCAATTATGGTCCATTCCAGCATAACCAACAAAATATTGCAGAATGTTCATTTACATTGATACCACTAATAATAAAATTACCAATACAAATATAGTTTTTAGAAGATCTTTACAGATATCTAAAATAATTCGTATTCCGTATTTATAATATTATATAGTATAGGTATACCTAATGCAGAGAGGTAATATAATTTTAACTTGAGTTAAGTATAGTCGGAAGTTCACTAAAAATGGGAGTGTCTAGTTAAAGACTGAAAGACTACATGTCTTCCCGACTAAATGAATAGTTTTTTATTCCTGAATACTACATATATGCTTTGTATTTATTTGTAGCTTGGGTAATTTAATTACTCAAAGGAATGACTTTGTGAATATCTAGCTTAATAGCTTGAAGAATCATAAGCCAAAATTTATGTATTACTAACACAGGAATGTGAATTACATCTCTTTCTCATGCTGCAATATTAAATTATTATAATACTAAATCTTATTACCTCATCTATGAACCAAGCCAATTATGACACTGACTGTACCACAACCCAATAATGGAATATTTAAAGTATATACCATATACTTACTTGTAAGTATAATCGGGAACAAAAAGCATGTCAGCTTTTACAATAGCGTGTTTATGTATAAAAGAAAACAGTAGAGACGGACAGGAAGGTTGCTTCCAAATTCCCTTTTTATTCATTTCTTGTGTATATTGTAGAATGGTGAAGTTAATGCATTGGCTCTGGCTGAAGTTTTGTTAGTAATGTACATTATAGATACTACTATACTGGTTGTTCTAACTTATATGCGATTCCTTTATCCCATCTTCCTGTCAGAAAGAACTAACTAAATATTATAGCAATTCTACTATACGAGATGTTTGTCTACTAGTATATGTACATAACGGCGATGACTTTAGCATAGGATTTACTGGTAAAGTGGCGTAAGTAACGTTAGGATGTAGGTATAATAATAATATAATATAATACATACAGAGAAGTAGAATAAGGTGCTATGAGATTTTGGTTTGGTTGTGTCTTGAGAAAAAGAAGAAGAGTATTCTGGAGAGTTGAGTTGACTTGGGATGGAATGGGAGTGTAATAATATGTAGTAGTTGAGGGAAAGAGATAAGAAGGCCGGCAGGACAAGATCTATTCGTTTAATATCTAAGCGAAAAGAGAATTTCTTCTAGGAAAATATTATTCGAATTCCGAAAGGAATTTCATCAATAAATCTGCCGTATTTTCTTCTCTGGCTTAGGATAGGAGCCGTCACTTGGAGACTAAGTTGACTTTGCTTTATATTATATTCTATGCGAATGTCTTCCGTTCAGGATTCCCACATAGTCCCTCTTTCCTTTTATTCCAACTAACACTAACTTAAGACAGGTTCTACTATCACTATATGTAATAGTAAGGGAAGTGAACTCTAGAATAGGACTGACTGTCTGCAGAATACATAAGAAAAGAACAAACTGCTAGCTATCTGATGTATTGAAAGTTAGTGCGGGTAACTTCTTACACAGTAGTGTGTGTGTACTATGAGATATTCCCTTCTTTCACTCTTTCTTCTCCAAGAATTCCTCAGACTGCAAAAAAGATGAACCATTTTAAGACAATTTCGTCATATATTCTCTTTCTCGTTCCCTTTCACCACTTTAAGGGAAAGTAAGTAAAGTACACTAAAGCAAGTGAGTTGAGTTGAGTGAAGTTAAATCAGGGAATAGTATTAGAGTACATACATACGTATGTTATGTGTATATTATGTGGATGGATGGAGGAAGAGCCTATATTGCTTTGCGTTCAGTGTTCAGTTGTCCGGGCCTGTGTCATCCGAATGCAATAATATAAGTTGGATTTGAGTTGTAGAGACTTTGTTAGCAGCGGACAGAGGACAGACTCTAAATGCAATGTGATGTGAGAAAAGAGAGCTGAGGAGTTGTTGAGATGAGAGCAAATGCTTTTATTCCAATTTTCTCTCAATTTTTTCACTAAAAAGTCTCTTTTGAAAGTTTCCATCAAGAAAACTTTTTGTAAATTCGATTGTGTCATTTGATGGTATACTTACTTGCTTTAGCTGGACTGGACGAGAAGTGTTTTCTCCATTTCTTACTACGTATGCCATGTCATTTCCCATCCCAGTCCAGGTATAATATTATACCTAGAGCCATGCCAGGTCATTGCAAAGCAAACGAAACCAAACCCACTAGTAAATACATACATTCAGTACAACAGAGAAGTAGTGCCGTGTTAAAAGAGCTTTTTAGCCTGACTTTACTTACTTACTAGCAAAACTAGCTTCTTTCCATCATAAAAGACTCCATCTAACATTCTAACTCTATTGAATTGCATTACAGAGTTACAGACTGCCGAATGTCCTCTGCTGAAATATCCTAAAGATTCTAAGTTTCGTTTTTCTTCATCTTCTAGTCCTCAACTTCAGTTCAGCTCTATATCACATTATATTACTCACATTATTGTTCGTCTTCGGCAAATACCTTGGGATATTACTCACTTACTTAACTTACTTGCTTACATCACATCACCTTTACTTTGTCCACTACACTCCCTTTTATCTTATGGACTTAGTACTTCTGTCATAATATCTTAACGGACGGGTAGCACTTTCCCCTTTACTTTTTCTCCGCCATTTATCTACATTAGCTCCCCATTAAAGAACTATTTTCCATAAATGTGCCTGAAACATTTTATTATTTTCCTGAATGAAAATACCTTTTAGTGGAGCTTTCTTGTAAAAGGAATGTAAAAGTGTTTTTGGAGCTTATGAGAGAATAATATTATTTAAGAATAATTTTTTTCTTTACGAAATCCTTTACTATTAACGAATCAAAATGGAACTTCGACTAGGCTGGCCCTTTTTCGTCCTCTTCCCTCTCCATAGAGTAAGTAAAGTGAATATGCGATGCAATAGTTTGTATTTGTTATGTTATGTTGCTTAGGTAGGTTGCTTTGCTCCAGGTTCTTCTAGCTATTGAATTTGTATGTATGTAACTTCATGAAAGAAGAAATGGACTTTATTCAATTCCCAACATTGACTTTGTCAGTAGCTTTGTCGATTGCTGCACAAATAAAAATAAATTCGTCAACTTACTCACAAGTTTTCCTTTTGCTTTCAACAATCCTATCACGTGGCTTTTCTCCACTACATTTCCCAATTGGTCACTTTCCCTCTGGTCTAGAAATTTTGTTTCCTCTTTCTCTAAAAGCTTTAACTTACATAAGTAACATGGGTATGCATGTTGTCAAAAAACTTTTCATTTTTCAATTTTTATAAGAAAAAATGTTGGAACTTTGACTTAGGCTAAAGGGACGTATTTTAGTAGCAATTTTGTCAATCTTAGCATGAATCACATCAAATCCTAACACTTCCATTTGCTAGAAAAATTAGGACATCTTAGTAGTAATGTAACAAACTTTTAGATGTTCTCGTATAATCTTGTAATAACAAATACAGAACTATGTTGTATGTACTGACCAAAGGGAGTTTTAGGTCGCTACATCCATACAGTATGCGGGTTTACAATTTTTGTATGTAGTCAGTAAACTGAATGAATGGTTTATGGAATCATTCATTGTATATACAATAATATAGTTTCTGATGGCTCGGTGCTGTACTGTATAATTCAAAAGTCCAACAGTCAACTTTCTCTTATCAGTTTACTTTTGCTTTCTCTAACTCTTTCGGAGCAACTTGCCAAGCCAAGTCAAATCAAACCATGAGCAAGCATATGAGACGAATGTAAAGAAAGCTCAGCAATATCGAAGTTTCTTTAGATACAATTTTATTTTGGATATACATATTATATTTCTCTAGAATTCGCCACTCTAAACCTTACAGGGTCTCCGAAAACAAAAGGATTAACTATCTACTTAAATTAAAATAATATACCTATTGTTGTTTAGTATATATCAAATTACTTTTTCAATAAAAATTAAAGAGCGACCTGGATAATATGACCAACCAGGAAATTCAGACTTGCATCAAAGCCTGAAAAAATTTAAATAAGTAACTCCTCCCCAGGATAAAATTTCTGATCAACAATAATACTTTTCACATCTGCAATTATCGTACTTTACAGATGTACAGAATAACTCAACCTAATTGTAAATGGCATAGCACCCTGTAGTATTCCATCAGCAATCTAGCGGAGGGATAACTTTGTGTGAATGGGGAATATCTGAAAACTCTTTTGAGATATTGAGTATGTATGCAGTGACTTAGGAAAGTAAAGGTCCTGTGTACATAGAAAGAGCAAGTTTCGTCTTTACTGTCAGTGGCCTGTCCTGTCGTCAAGCCAAAGGAAATTTACTATTCACTATAAAATACACAAAAATTTTGTATGGAATACGAAATAACAGGGCAGGGAAGGATAAACTAACCCTGCTTGTATGTATATGTGTAAGATCTATCTATTATTATACACACTACACCAGAAACTTCAGACAGATGTATACATACTATTATTTACTATACTACATAATGTGTAGAGAGTAGCTAATATAATGTATAGTTGTGTTCTATTCGTGTGTTAGGAAAAGCAGATCAATTTGAAAAGCATTGTAAGTCTTGGCACGCTCTGGGCGATGTCTTTGCACCCCAATTTGCGAGCTTGACATTCAGATTGACATTCAGTGAGGGAGGTCAACTTGACAGACCCTCGCTCTCTTTCGTGTGACTCTAGAATACATTGTGGAATTCAAAGAGAGAGAAAGAGAAAGAAGTGCGGTCTGCTCTGTCAGTTGAGTTTAGTCGGTGCCCTGCCCTGCCATGCAATGTTATTCCAGTTCTCTCTTTTGCAAAGTCCTCAGAGCCCAACCAACCAAGCCAAAGCAACTCAGCTACTCTCCTATTCTGATTCTGGCAATATAAAGACCCCGCATTCAAAGTTCATGGCGTGAGCGGAATCTCTGACGGTGTTCTCTTTGATGGACCGACATCCTTCATGAATCCATTACATTTCGTATGCCGTTACACATGAGATCAGATGAGGCAAATGGAATACATACCTATACTTACATACATATATACTTATTTATGTACGTACTACATAATACAACAGGAAAAGAGTAGAATCCTGAAAAGAAACCCCAACTTTCTAACTTTGCACTATAAATTAGTAGTCCCTGACATTTTTTATGCGCTCCACCTTTCACAATATATTAACAGATATACAAAATTGCATGTAAACTTCTATGCAGATGTAGATGTAGCTTTTTCGCGTTAAATACAGATAAGTCTAATTACTTATATGGAAATGTATTTCTTATTAATGGTATGCCTTTGACATTAGCTTAGTTGGGTATGGTCGTTTAACTTTTGGGTGGAAATGACATTATGTCGAATTTGCATTTAAAATTATATGCTTCTCATATGAAGAATGCTTCACTGATTTGTACTCTTTATACTTTATGCTTAACAGTTTCCCAAACATTAAATAATAAAGTTAGCTTCCAGAGCGGGGGATATCCTCTAGGCTGCGGGCCCCTTTGCCTCGTTAGCTAAATATATTATACATATGTATAGGAACCGATTATTTAGCATTTACTTTGTAGATAAGTGTGTGCAGTCTAGTGACACTTTAGTCATAACATTGCATGAATATGTATTGTATAACTGTTATTGTTATATTATTTATAGTCTAGTTGTTTCATCTCCCTCTAGTTATGGCAGTGTATATGTATGGTGTATAAGCTATTGAGAACAGATAGAAAACAAGTTACCAAAAACGATATTATGAGATGAAATAAACGAGAAGGAAATAAATAGAGGACCAGCCTGCTACTGTAGTATTGCTATCCTAATCTATAACAATATTATAAGGTTTGTCTGTGGTTCATGCCCAAATATATGATACAGATATATATAATACCTATGTAATATATTATAAACTGGAAGAGTAACAGTAAAAGTATCCCTTTAGCTTTGCACACTACAGACCAGCATAAAACAGAAGCAGAAAAGCGAGTGAGAGGCTAGAGGAATAGGAATCCGTAAGCAATTTCCTCGAAATTGTGAATTGTACACTTGAAATGGATTTCATGTGAGCTGATCACTTCATTTCACCCCTCGCTCCCTGCACTCCAATTCAATAGTGTTTTTCTATTCGGATATTCGGATGCATGCTAGAGTTAGAGCTAGAGCACCAGAGCAGATCACATCAGATCAGACTAGATACATACATAGATATACATACACAACATCAGAATACATACGAGATGACGATACTTTATGTTTTAACGTTACGTAACATTACATTACTGATAGAGTACTACATAAGAAGTATAGTTTATACGATTACGATTGTCGGAAAGTGTTATGTTATGGTATAGTTAGTGCCATTGCCTCTCTAACTCTAAAAACTCTGCTCGCTTCCTACTTTTGGCCAAAATTCAATGCCCAGTGCATTACACATGGACATGATACAGTCGAAGCCAAGGCAAACCAAGCCAAGCCAGGGCATCCGTGTCTTGTCCTCCCAGAGCTAGAACCCGTCCCATGGCTCGCTTCGGTTATTTTATGTTATGTAATGTAATGCACGTTATCTCTATCTATAACTTCCTTAGTCCAGAACAGACCAGGCCAGGCCAGGCCAAGCCAGAATAGTTCATTCGAGCAAGAAGCTAATAATATATTATAGTCAGTCCAGTTGGGCTGTAGCTTTGTATATATGTGTGCGTAGGTACAGATACAGTATTTATATTATGTGTAGGTAGAAGTAGAACTACAGTTACGTAGGCACGTTAAGTAATTTTCTGTATAATATTTTCTATCTGTCTATCTATCTGTATAGATGTTTTGCCGGCTGCCAGAAAAAGAGGAGTTTAGTAAAGGCAGTCTCAGTCCGTTGAGTTGAGTAGAAATAGGAAAAGTGGACAGTCCAGTGTAGTAACAGTAGAGTTCCCTTTGCCCACCCGCCCGCCCGCTTTCCTTTCCGGAGTAAAATGTAGAAAATTGTCTGGAATGATAAATTGCCTAATTTACAGGGCTCAGGTGGTCAATTGCTTTATATAAATCGGTTCTTCACTCGTCGGAGAATAACAAACGGCGTTGACAAATTGAAATTTCCAATAGAACAGCCATAAGTGCATAGGATTCTTACTTTACTTACACAACACACATACGATGCCTCGCTGAATTGGCCTGGTGTGCTTTTCCTATTGCTTTTTAGTTAGTTATTATGCTATGTAGTGTGCTGTGTTGTATTCTTGTATTTGTGGCCCTTTCCTTTAGAGCGGAGATGCTCCCTGCCTGCCTAGCTGACTCTTTTCAATTCATCTTTTTTCTTAACGAAAGTTTAGATAGAGACAACTGAATGTGATTGCTTGTACTTCTACTTGTAGGTATCTCTATTGTATATATGTACAAAGATTTTGCTACAACTCTCTACTCCTGCTCTTAAACTAGTTACAGTTA
>JAQFYC010005713.1:0-13757 GCA_034694165.1 Tomocerus mixtus
CTACTTACATATTTTGTCTATTAACCTTGACTGTTACCATTCCAATACTTCGGTGGACCGTTTACCATGGTTTATTGGTTGTATAGTTAGGTTGCTACAAAAGTATATAGTATGTCATTGCATAGAGTGTAGTGTGGAGCATACTAAATAATAAAGACTCGACAAACTGTTACGCTTAAAATGTTGCATTGTCGCTAGCTGATACGAAATGTTCATCTGAGCTGCATTAAAATTTAAAACGTGATTTGGAAAGTATACTATTGCTAAACGGATAAAACTGCTTTTAAATTCCCTGGTAGGCAAAGTTTCCATTGTGTAGCAAAGGAGCATTCCAAAATTATTTTGATATTGTTCAAAGTGCTGATACTGATAAGTAAGTATGTACTGTACAATATAGCATGAATTGTACTATACAGCTCCTTTAAGCTATTAAGCTAATATACATCCTTTTATTCATTCTGAAATTTATTTCAAGTACTTCTTGAAATAAATTCTATCTTCCTCTAGATTGCATAAACAGACTTTTGTTGAAAAATGTGTTATAAAGATAAACTGGAGTTTTGTGGAAATGAATAGTGAAGGGAGCAGATGCCAAATTCAAAGATTTACGAGAATTGAGAACACTTTTATATTCCTAGTACATAAAGGAATGCGTACTATACAATACAGCATAAGCTTTCAAGCAACTTCACACAGCCCTTCTCTTTCAACTTTAAGCATGTCGGTATGCGGCAGTTTCCAGACAACACGCGTTTTAATCAAAATTCTCTTATTTTACATTACAATTGATGAATCCGATAATTTCTAACATTTCAGAATTCAGAGGGTACCGTAAACTACAATTCACAACCACAATCCCGTAAACAAGACAAGTATAGAATGATCTGACTTTGAATTTCAGTTGCGTATTTAATTTCTTAAATACAGGAACTACTACAGGCAAATAAAACATAGTAAATGATCTGTTTAATTTAAATATTCTTTTAGGTTATTCGAATGAATGCATTACAAACTGCTACTTTTTAAACGTATTGTACTCGCATGCATATACTATATACTTTACTTTAAGTGTTTTTACAGAAATGCATATATATGCATTCCTGTAAATGCAATGTAAATGGAATGCATGCATATAAGGTAACATTAACTTAATATCAATGCTGCCGTCTTACAAATGAAATCTGTCGGCACTGTGTTTTGGTTTGCTTTGGTGAAAGTTGCCGTAATTACGATTTGTTTTAGCTGAAAGTTGTTGTGTGCAGCTGCAGACTGTCATTTTAGCTTAACATTACCGCAAAGGGACCCTACATATAATTTAGTATACTGATTGGGTAGGTAAATAGGTAATGGGGGAGGCAAATGTTTTTCTTTCTTATTTATTAATTATTGATTATATACTAAGTTTGTATAGTTTGTCTAGGATAATAATATTATAAAAGGTCCCTTTTACATTTTAAATAGTACGTAATATTGCATAAAGATATGCGCAATGCACATGTACACTACATTTTAATATGATGTTTGTTAAAAACTTGGAAATTGACAATTGCCAAAAGTTATCAAAAATGTTTAGTTTCACAGTTATTTAATTCGTACCATATTAAACCCAATTTCCAGCTTTCCAGGGCCCAATTACTAGTCCAAAATTTGAACATAAACTACAATTATCTATTTTTGTACTAAATTGTTTAATAATTGATTCATATACTTATTATATTGTTGTTTTCCCAATCTTATCTGTTTTATTGTCATTTTTAGTATATGCCTTTTCTAGCTGCATATTCCCACACTCGACTCGGACACTAAATAGATATATGTAGCTTTGTAAATATTTGTAAATTGGGTAAAAATAGTAATATAGGCTACCGATTCACTTGCGTATATTTAGTACGCTTTGCAGGAATGTTTAAAGTAAAATTACCACAGTCTGCCAACGCAACGGCAGATTTCAGCTAAAAGCACATCATAGGTACGGCAACGTTTAGCTACACAAAGCAAAACACAGCGCGGACAGATTTCATTTGTTAGACGGCAACATTAATTCCCAGCCGTAATATGTATCTGCCTTCCTACAAGGTAACTTAATTATTCTGGTTTAATTATATGATGTTCTTAAGCAAAATCTAAAATACTTATGTAAGTAATCCCATTTTGTGATTGCGTGCACACGAGTAAGTAATGAATGAATATAGACAGATAAATAATTAATGAATATTGCTGTATGTGTTGTATAAAACAGGAGCATAAGGTAAATTGTTATGCTAAATGCTACGCTACAAAATACTATATGTTATTTATGAGACAATTAAGTAATATGCGCGAATAAACCAATAAAATATTCTTTAATTACTTCATGATGATAATCATGAAGCGAATCGTACCTCCTTCCTCATGAAAAGTAGCATAAAAGTCGCGGTGCAATAGTCTGTCCTATTTACCGTCACATCAAGCTATAGCTGCATTTATTAACATTAATTACCTATCATCATTTCCAAGCGGACTATTCCTAATGATTTATTATTTACTAGTTTTTATAGCTCACTTTCATAAACGTGTAGGTGGTAAAACTAGCTAAACGAAAGCTTTGCATCTTCATTAAAACATTTAGGCATTCGCAAAAATTGTACTACATAATTTATATATACAGCTACTTTAACTTAGGTACTAGGTTATTTATTTGTTAGGGTGGAGTGGGTGTAGTGTTGTCGTATAGCCAGAACAAATAATTTATAAATGCTTTTGGTTAGCCTTGGAAATACATATACCTATGACTTCCATGAATATTTTTGCGAGAGCTTTTGTGACATAGAATTTCCATACGGAAAGTGGAAGAATTACTACTAATTTATTTAATAATGTAATGCAATACTTTCTCCATATATGTGACATAAAAGAATGGATCATGTATATGTAACATAATATCTAATCGTTCCCGTAATCTAAAGTTACCCTAGAAAGCATAAAGGCCCAACTCTCCAAATAAAAGTATAGCATTTTGTGATGTATCAGTACTACTATGTATCTACCTAGATGTGATGTAATATGATAGTAGTGTGAAATGTGAACCAGCCATTTTATGCAAATTCTAACTAACTTATTAACAACAAAAGAAAGTCATGGATAGAGTGGAATACAAAGTATTTCACTTCACTTGTACTTCACTCTTTGCTGAAGTTTACAGATGGAAAGTGTATCAGGCAGATTCAGAGAATACAGTAGGAGAAACTGTATTGCATTCAGTCATATTACACCATAGATTTGATGATTTACAAATGCTTTCATCTGGGAACTGAACTTATTGACTTTTTAACCTGTGTGCTGCGAATATGTATGCGAATTTCATTCTTCAATCCAATCCAATTTCTCTCTCTGCTTGCCTGTAGCTACTACTTGTGTAGTAAGTAAATAAATTCTAATCTCACATCTCAACTCAAGGAAACCTTTTACTGTATGCCTTTTGCCTTTATATAGCACAAAGTATTACAACAGGGAATGAACGGTTTATTAACTTCCGTCGACTAAGCTTTGTGACGTTAGTTGCAGAGAAAAAGCGCAGCCGTATGAATTTCTGTCCATCTGCAAGAGGAAGAATTGGACTAATCCATTTTAATCTGCTGTTTTGGATTCTGGAGTTCTGGACATTTTATGACCATAAAACGTAAAAAGGTTGTTATCTTTTTTCTAATTATTCAAGTTTTAAAAGCGATGTAAAGTAATTACCAAAAAACCAAAATAGTATTTGAATCTGGCTTACTAAACTAATTTTTAATTAACATTACCTTCAGTTGTTTTGCATTCATTCATCATTAGGTTAATTTTATGTCCGTAATAATTACTGCTGCAAAGTCTATCTTTTACACTTTTAATGAATTGAGCAATAACGTTAATATGTTAAAAGTCTCCATATAGTCAATTAGTCAAATTGGTTTCAGTAAGGCCTTCCTTTGTTTTAAAAGGTTGACAAGGATTTTATTTACTTTACTTCATTACATGGACGGACGACAAAAGGGATAATTTACAGCTGTGTTTTTACAATTTTTCAGGAAATCAATATCGTATTATAAACTTCCCTCAACCGGAAAAATCTGCAGTCGTCAGTTGTAGTTTCGTCAAAAAGGATACCATTCTGTCCAGGGAAAATTACCATTTTAAGACAGGTCAGTATAAAAATTTCCAAACCTGCACAAATTCCTAATCGTGACGTTACCACTTCTCCAGACCAGAATTCTGTAGTAGTCAGTACACTCAGTAGTTATAACTCAATCTTTGAACTTTGAACATAATATTTTCTTAGAGCTGACAGCTATTATAACTATAACAGTATCAGTTGCTCGTAAATGGGTAATAAATAATAATAATGAGTGTGGTGTGACCCTCGTCTGAGTTATGAGTGGGGAATTGGGCCTCAATCATCAATAGAGGCCACAAATCTAGAAATGTAAACTAACATCACTAACTAAATTAACTGACTAATTTGACTACAAATGAACCCTTTCTGGAGAAGGCAGGTTTCGCTGATATATTTTGTGAAACTAAACTAATAACATACTGTATTTCTGATACAGCTGTCTATTTGCGTTTTCTTGTCCGTTGAAATGTAACGCTTAATCGCACAACTAAATACAGCAGTACACCGTTGTATTTGCAACAAATTGTGGTGCTACTCCATTGTGTTGTGCTACACTTCTACATGGATTTCTCCGATTTCGGTTTTTCTCTAGTTAATCACCATAATTTTGGAATTTTGTTGCTGTTCAAATCTTTGAAGGTGAATTTCATCAAAACTCAGTACATGAACAATCTATCTTTCCTATCTCTGCCACCATTTGAACTCAATATTCGACATACAACTGGAAAATGCCTTTTCTGAAAGGACTGCATCCTATAAGAAGAACATACGAACATTTACTAAAAACTAACTTATTCTTGAAACCTTTCATACGAATCTTTGCTTTACATTACAACCCAAAGCTGCCCGACCACAAGGGAACGGTCGAATTCGTTTATTGGCACTCTGCTCAACTTCAATATCATAACCCAGAGGTTCAAGTTGTCAGCTTCAAATATTTAACTCCTACTCCTTTCGTCAGAATATTTTTTGACAATGGTCAAGATATGTTAATGGATGTAGATCGACAAAACAAAGACGAGATTCACCGCCGTATCGTTGATACATTGTGCAAAACTGAAGAAGGTTTTAGAATTTATATGAATTAAATATTTAAAGCATGATGTCAAAGCCATGCACATGTACTTTTGTATTTCAATTGTTTATCATTTACAGAACTGAAAGAAGAGCGCAAGCAATCAGAAGTGAAACAAAATCCAGCTCATTTTGGATACGGTTGCCAACGTCATTGTATGTGTGAAATTCCAGGACAGATTCCTTGTCCAGCTCTTGTACCACTACCGTACCATATGCGAGGAAAATACAGAAGGGGATTTGCTGAATTAGACGAGTCCAAATACGTCTAAAATTTGCGTTGCTCTTTGTGCAGAAAATACTTTGTCAAATGACATAGATACTGTAAACACCGTGTTTGTTATTATTGTGTAGTACTTTTCATTAGTTGTAGTTAAGTAGCACGTAGAATACCATTGAATACCAACTGTGAAAATAACTAGCTGAAAGTTGTGTAGACAAAAAATTATTAGAGCGTTTCGCAATATACAGAGAAGTATATTTAATTCAAAGAGAGAATTACGTCTGCAGTTAAACCCACCCCCAAAATGTCGTGGTGCTGTTCGCGTACGGCGAAACTCTTATTTGACAGTGTTGTTGGCATTGGGAGTAGTAATAATCTAACTGTTAGTGGCGATAATCACGTTGGAACATCTTCAGAGAATTCAAAAAAGCAGTTTGACATCGCTTTAGACAGCGGATACATTGGTCATGAAGTTGTCGTTGTAAAAAATGGTTTACGAGTATGTGGATCCGGCGGAGCCCTTGGCTCGGCCCCTTTGTTGCAGACCAAGAGTTATTTTGAGGTTAAGTTTCAGCAAGATGGAAAATGGGCTGTTGGGTTAGCTACAAGAAATTCTCCTTTGGATACGGGACCGTTGGGTAACGACCCTGATTCATGGGTTCTTCGGCACACGGGTGACCTTTATTATAATGGGCAAACAATTGGAAAATTGGAACACGTACCTCAAGAAGGCGATATTATTGTAAGTGACCGGTCACTGTGACCCACCATACATGTCTTTCATTGTGTTACTTATTTGCACGTTTTGTCATTTATGACCACGTTTACATTACTTTATATATTTTTTCATTTTTGAAACACAACAGGGCGTCAGCTATGATCACATTGAACTGAACTTTTATATAAATGGAGTCAAAGGATCCATTGCATTCAGCAATGTCAGAGGAACCGTTTTTCCAGCTCTCTATGGTAAAATACAATTTTGACGAAGGAATTAATGAACAATTAAATGTAGCATTTTTACAGTAATGACAGTAAATATAAGTAATAATAAATAATTGTATTTTTCAGTTCACGAAGGAGCTGTACTGGATGTAATTTTCGATGGATTTTCCTATCCCCCTCCGATTGGATTTGATAAAATTATGAAAGAAAAGTCTTTACTCTAAAATTCAACTGATTAATTCTAAGCTAGGAAGCTCTGTGCGCCCTTTTACTGTTATGTTCCAGCGTTAATTATGTCCCCTTTTAGTTTTTCTATCCTGCCATATTAATCAACAATAACAAACTGTTATGCAAGTACATGTATTACTAACTACGATTTTGTTAACTAATTTAATTGAATGAACGTTTCTGTATGCAAAGGCGTTTACGTAGTAATTTTGTAATTATTGCAATTTTTATTTTTAATGATGATTTAAGGATGGTCATACAAAAAATACTGTAATTTTCTGTTGTAAAATACTACGACTGCGAAAAATGAAGGCTACACTACGTTACTTAATCTAAAAATACTTAACTTAAATACCTAACAACTTCAGCCACATAAATGTCGAGACACACTACCCAATAAATGTTTAGAGTATGCATACAAAAACATTGCTAATGTTGGCATATTATGTATTAGCTTAAAATGTTGCACATTGTTTTTCATTGTTAAATAATAAGTCAGAATCTTATTCATATTGCAAATTTTGAATCTATTTTACTGATAATTTTTCTCCGTTGTTCAAGACTATTTGTGGTAACTTTTGGAACGCATTCCATTATAAAAACCAATTAGATAATATATTATTCTCGTGTATATGAAAATTGCACAGGGACAGTAGGTTAATTATGTTCACAATTATTTTCTGTTAAATTGACACCCATATAGTTTCAGAGGGGTTCATCGCTCGTCAATACCATTTGTTCTAAGATTATGCCAAAATGTCATTACACTGTCTCTCAGCATTCCTAATGGTCGGGCTCCAAAATAACTGAAGGCTCTAAAAAAATTAAAACCAAGCTAGTTAATAGATCTTATAATTAGCCATTTAATTTATTTAATCAAGTAACGATTTTACTTACATGCCAAATACACACCCGCTTAAGTGAGCAGCATGGTCCATAAACTGCCAACCGGCTATTATACCAGCAATGTCTACAGCAAGAATGCACTTTAGGGCCTGAAACATATCAAAAGCAAGTTTTATTATTTTTATAACATCAATCATCAAACAAGAAATATTATGATATTGATAGGCTCAATGTATAAGGCACTTTTTCAGGCTTGTGCTTAGAACCCTACTACTACATACTATAAGTCATAGGTATAGTCAGTAGTCTCATGTAAACTGTAAACGCTTAATCTGCTTTCCCGTTTTACATAAACTCAGTCCAAATCTATCACTAATTTAAAGTCCGATTTTCTTGAAAGTAAAGTAATCAACAATTATAAGGCGATTAGCTACTATAATGCTACTAATTATCTATTTATTTATCTAATATTTTCAATGAAAAATAATTACATTTTCGCTGTACATAGTACTTTAGGATAGAATGGTTATATCGTATACCAACACCAAATGTAAGCTGGTTAGAGGTACAACAGCCAATTCATAAAATCTCGATAATACCACAATTTATTTTGTTATCCTTACCGTGTCTGCACTGAATTGTACACCAGGGAGAAAAATTATTCCTAATTGGATGTCCGGCATTCGAGTGCACACCAGTCCCAAAATACCCATTATTGCTCCAGACTGAAATCGTACACAAAAATGGAACATTTAGGCCAATGTTTCTTATATAATTGCTGGTTTTTTAAATTATCCATCCATACTATCATTACTATCTATACTGGAAACATATAATGCCTAGTTAATTATTCTTACAGCTCCTAATGACGGAATATTACTCCCAATAAAAAGTTTATGAAGGTGTGAACCAAAAGATGCAACAACGCCCGATGTCACGTACATAGCAACAAAATTTTCCTTTCCAGTGATTGCTACAGCAGCTAATTAAACAAAGAAATTACTGGGTTAGCAAGAATAATGTAAAAAATATTGACTAAATAGAAGTTGTAACACTACTTGTAATTTATGTAATGCTATAATATCTTACCAGGTATAAACGAATGTAGGACGAACATGTTAGCAGCAAGATGGAAGAAAGAATAATGGCTAAATGTAGAAAATAACATTGGCCAACATATCGCTCCTGAAAATATTGCACATATACTTTAATTTTAGAACTCTTTCGCAATATATGATAAACATTAAAATTGCTAGCCTGGTAGACTAGGCAATTCATAAAAATATGAAAGAACTAACTTGAGACAGGTGTTGCACTAAAATACTTCACCATCATTGGAGCCCAACCAGGAATACGCCATGCTAAATAAACAAACGTATTCAGTGCACAAATCGGCCAGAATAATCTTTCGCCTGCAGAAAGTGAAGACCACCATGCTTCAAGTTTCTGGAAAGCTTCATTTGACTACAAAAACATTATTTTCATTTAAAATGTGATAAATGTAACAATAAAGCCAAATCCACTTATGCCTTAAATTACCTGATTGCGAGCAGGCGGATTAATTCCTGGTATCGGTATTCTAAAATTTCCTAAAGACAGACGTCGGTCCTGGGCTATACTTCTACGATAATCTTCATATTGCCAGATGGTACATCCGACAACACTAAAGCCTCCAACCTAGTAACATTAAGTATACACCTTTAATCTTTCTTCGGTAGTTACGTATAATGGTGCAATTATTATCAATTACGTATATATGCATACTGATTATAAAATGAACTTACGAAGGCAGTGAAAGCGAATGGTTTAAAAATCAGATTGTAGCAATCCGACATGGAGTAGCGTGGAGGCAGTGGGGGAAGACTGTCGATAATTTGATCCTGTGCACTTTTTGGCTTAGCTTCCTTAGTACTTCTGCCACGTCTAAAACTTCGGGTTATACACCAATTGAAATACGACGAAATGGGCGCATTTGGCTTAGCCGAAAAATATTTATATGGATTTTGGAAAGGTACTGCATTGCCAGAAGGCGATTTCCTCCACTTAGACCATATCGCTGATGGGGAAGAATCGATTGGCCAATAGTTGGTGGTATTTTTGCCAGTACCTTTACTTGCGTAACCAGAGAATTTTGATAGAACCCTATAAATATAGATCAAAAGAATTTAGTCATTTTAGTGAAAAGTAAAGCATAATATTTATCAGTGTATATGCCGTATATTTATATTTCCATAATGATAATTAATATCCATTTAGTTTAGTAAGATCAGAGTAAAAGTTAATAACATGTTTCTATGGACATTCAACATTACTTGTATGTATACATTAAAAATTAATGCCCAATAAAAATATTTTACAAAATATTTGTTTTTGACTTTATGAAATTACCTTTTTGCCGTTTCCATTTTAAAAAACCGTCTAAATCGATTTCCATTCATTTTTGTCGTAAAAAGACAAGACACCTAAAATTGTAACTTATTATCAAAATGTTATACTTTTATTCATAATAGTATTCAGTATTGCGTTTTGCGTATCGTACGAAAAATACGCAAATAAAGAAACAAATATTTATGTTGTAACAATTTGTGAGTTTTACTTTGCTACTTTATAATAAGAATAAAATTAATGAATTTGAATTCAGCTGAACAATTAAAGTGGAATATTTAAAATATATTCTCGTCTTAAATGACTACTATTTTTGTAGTCATTTCAAAAGTTTGACTTTTATTACGTATTTTAAATCACGGTCTCATTTCATTTCAAAATTATAAATTGGCGGACAATTTCCTATTTATTGATTGGCCAACGTGACTCATGATGTGAAAGGGGGAAAGTTTAATATTTATCTTCTGCTGGGAGAGTTTTGATTTGAATCTTCGGTAAAATTAAAATTATTAATTTGTTTTGGTCTAGATTTAATACTAATCTGATGCCCTCGTCCTCGATCGAATAGTTTTAACGAGAAAAAATCTGGTCAGAAAATCCGAACCAAACTAAGATCTCATTAAAGTATTAAACAACATCAAGGAGTCGTAAGATGAATTTTGGGCTTATTGGATCGTAAGTATAAAAATATTTAATTTTTTACTTTCAACTTTACTGACACAACTTTGACCTATGACCTAATGTAGTTAATATGTATGAGTTGAGTATAGTGTGTATAACATTAGCCTCTATGTTGATACTTTTTATATATTACATAAAGCCATAATTTAAAAGTAATTTATTTATGGCGAACTAAATAGACATATTATATACTTGTCACTGTCACTATTTAGTTAATATGTACTCTGATGGATTGAGATTTACAATATTAATATTATTGTTATTTACACTAGTGTAATACGATACGACATACATTGTCAATATTGTTACATTTAATTTACAATTGCCTTTATTTGTTATTGCAGTGTTGTGGGTAGGCGAGGATTGCTAGCCAGTGCTTGTTTAGGCCAACAGTTACGAATTGGTTCATCAAAATGGTAGGTAATCTGTTTTAATGTCTAAAAGAAACAATACCAATACCGATTTACTTAATAAATAAGTTGTTTTGTGTATTTGAGAATTAAGGTACAATATTTTTTCAATTTAGGCTGACAACATCGGCAATAATGCGAACCTCCGCTACAAAGGAAGGTGAAGACTTCTGGGAGAAAAATAAGCGACTTAACCGACCTACGTCACCTCACTTGACAATCTACAAGCCCCAGATAACATCTATGCTATCTATCACACACAGAGGAACTGGATTGGCTCTGTCAGCATATACTTCCGCCTTTGCAATAGGGATGTTAATGGTGCCGGGTTCCTTTCCCCATTATCTAAGTCTTTTAAGTTCCTGCCAAGTTGGTGGAGCAGCCATTTTTCTAACAAAGTGCGCCCTGGCGTTTCCATTTATGTTTCACCTCAGTAATGGAATTCGTCACTTGGCCTGGGACTTAGGGAAGGGATTTGAAATCAAATCTGTGTACGCCACTGGATATGGTGTCTTAGGCTTGGCCATAGTGTTGACTTTGATTGCAGCTGCAATGTAAAGACGCTGATCAAGCAAGTCATTTAAATTCTAAGAATGTAAAAATGCATAAATATAAATGAAAGCGTAGCGGATAAGGTTAAGTTAAGTAAAGGGTCAGAAATTGAATTATGTACTGGACTTAATTGTTCAGGGCATGCAGTATGTAGTGAAGTAAACGATGCCTATATTATACAGTTTCCAACAAAATAATCTGTAATACAGAACTCTAATAAATATATATATACAATAGTAATTTATTGAATCCAAATTATGTCAAATTGTTAATAATTTAACTCACGCTAAGCCAACAGTCTTTTTTATTGCTGACTGAAACAGAATGGTTGCATTTTAGATGTTGAGAAAGTAGGGTGAAAGCATAAACACATGTACACTTGACATTGTATTCGTGGAATGTGGAAATAGGATTGTCTTGGACAGTACAACGACACAGCACTACTGACTGTACATGTAAAATTGATAATGAGGACTGAAAGTTGCCTTACTTATGTCACAATTATGCAACATAACAGGGGTATATAACTTTCTCTTTCTCTCTTCGCAACTTTCTCCTTTACAGAGATTACAGCATATAATATTATAACCTGTTCTTCTACTTTACTTTGAGCAGAGCTGCTCTCATATTGACAGCCATTATTAAATCAGAATTTTACAATTGAAATAACGTTACAACTTACAACTTAATTGTGTACCAGTACCAGTGTACCGGACGAGACAGTAATAAAGACCTTTCAAATCTGTATCAAACTATCTGGCGATTTTTGCCAGATAGTTCGATACAATACAAGTCTGGACTTTCTCTGTCTAATAAAATATGAACTTTCACTAACTTTCTCCGGTTCCGGTAGTATAAAACTGTGATAATACATATTTAAGCCAACTTTTACTATCCCCAAACCCCCATAGGAACGCCAATGTATGTACACGGTCCCTTGCTTTCTCCAGTCTGCGTAATATAATATGCAAAATAGTTTAAATGACGGCACCTCCTCAATGGTAAAATTGAGTAGTGCCTGTATGAAGAACTAAAATACCAAGTCGAGATAAAAATCTCAAGTAATGCCTAATTACCATTTTATTGTTTTGCCCGTACATTTCATATTAGCACAAATGTTTTATGTAGTTAATACAAGTAAGTAAAAAATAGCCAGTTGTCACATAAATATTTTCCTAAATAATATCAGTCGGAAACTACCATAATACTACCACCAAATACCACCAATTACACTTATTGTAAGCGTACTTAGCTATAACATTCAAAAAATAATAATACAAAACATTAACAAAGTAATACGTTCATGTACCCAACAGAGGTACTTTGTTAACACTATTATCTAGATATTTAAGTCTACTTGTCACTTTTTTCATTTCATTGATGACTAATTCTACATAGCGACGTAGAATGTTATTTTACAATCGTAAATTCAACTTGTGAAGTTGCCATTCATAGCTTTGTTTGAGTCATGATATACATTTTTCATTTTATTCTTACTATCATTTACTGCTTTGTTCGATTTTGGTTCTCCTTTCGACGAAACATTAATAGCAGCTGGCTTTGCTTTACTAGCCTTACTGATACCGTGAGAATTTGGTTTTGATAGATTTGAATTATGCGTCGGTGATTTGATCTTAATCTCTTCGTTGAATACTGGAGAGGACTGAGAGGAGATTTTACTGTTTAGAGGAAGAGAGGTGTCTTTTATTTGTTCTAATTCAAGTCTCCACGGATCGCCGACATCATCCAGCTTTTGAAGTAATCTCATCCTCAGTTTACGAGCTTTCCGTAAATTGCGTTTAGACTGCAAAATTTTATGTGCGAGAGTTTCATTTTCCTAATAAAATAATTCATATATCCATTGTACAAAGTTATAGGAACTCGAAACAACATAGTACACTTAAATCATCAAAAAAGTCACATTCATTGATTAAGGATTTGCTACTCCAATCTCCAATTGCCGAAAAACATTAGCAAATGCTCTACTCTACTCTACATACTCTATACATACATAATTAGTACAAATGGTCACGCAGTTGCATCATGTAATTTGGTAATTGCATAAATACAATTTGACACGGAGTAAGGAACAATCTTTGTTTTCATCACAACTTTCTTCTTCATTACAATAAAACGGACGTTTCAGACAAGCGTTTAAATTATAAAAGATAAAGGATTTCACTTTGGACTCTGTTTAGGTATAACATACATTTAGAGGTATATAACATTGCGGTGAAAGTTTACAATGGTGAAAACATTTCCTCGCTTTATCACCTTATCCTGT
>JAQFYC010005714.1:0-13753 GCA_034694165.1 Tomocerus mixtus
CGTTCATGTAAATCATTAACTTCTGCAGCATTTTATATTTTTCCATTGTTATTGCAAAAAGTTGTTTGTGTGAAATCTCTTCAGAATTTAAATCCTTTATCAGTTGTTTGAGACATATTTGAATGCTATTGCTCATGGCTGTGGTTAAGGTATCGAAACAAATATTGGTGCTCCAAAATAAATGAATGGCAATCGCTTCAGTTAGCGCAGAAATAAATCGAAGTAGATAACCAGCAACTTTTTCATCTTGTGTCACAGGAACAAATAAATATGGAAATATAGGAAATCTTGGAACAACAATTCCCAAAATTAGCATAGCGGGGAAACTGGGAAGCCAAAGTTGCTTGTAGATTGCCGTTCTAAGTTTTACGAATTGAAGTTGCTCCCCCAAGGCAGAAAAAGATTTTCCTATAAGAAATATGAAAATTATGTCAACGATCAACCAAGATTAATGGATATTTATTCAAAATTACCTATGATGTAGCTTTCAATCTGAAGCCAGAGATTAACAGTGTGAACTTTAAAAGTTCGAAATTTTTGATCGTTGCGTAAAATTGTTAGCATACTCAATGCAGCGCAAATGGGCATTAGGGCTGCAGCGTCTATGCTCATATTTTCCTCTACGAAATGGATTATGTAGAGAAGAAAAAATTTACTTATTAGAAATCCCAAAACAAACGAATATGAAAGATACGGCAGCCAATAAAATAATCCATTCGTAATTTCATTCAATTTTAAGGAACCTCCTTTCGAATTATTGCACAAATTGTACGAAGAAACTCCACACAGTTTCATCTGTTTAAAGTAGGTTTTGTAAAGTTCTTCTAATTCGTTTTTATAATCCAAAATTTTGTTAGAGTTATCTTTTTGCGTTTTCTCCATCTTGTAGACCTAATCCACCAACTAGACTTTTGTGTGTCTGTCCTGTACTGTATTAACTAATATTTCATTACTTTCGAAAACTAAAACTATATTTTAATATGACTATTTGGTGCAGTAAATTATCATCCCGTGGTATATTTAGGTATTTAGGTACATTTATGTTCGAAAGCTTGACAGTAATCATAGATTCTTATAAATGTACTAAATGTTATATCTGAAAAATAATGACATGATAAATTATGTCGTATGACAGCTACAGTATACTGACTTATGCTTAATATCAATATCCCACAAGAGACAACAATATAATAATATACTTTTATTATGGGTAATTACACTGTGTGCTGCGTACTACCAATAATAGAATATTCTTCAAAATAATTACAAGTCTATCAATCGTAACGTTCCTAACCAATATTCTTTCACAATTATCCGTACAATATAGCAATTAATACACCGTCGGAACTCCGGAACACATATTGTTGGATAGCAAATCAAATGACAACATATGATATGATACTGGTATAATTTTCAAATTGACATTGGACGCTCTCAACTGAATATCAGCTTGCAATTTATGTAATTTAATACTGCAGTTATTTTTGATACATGCAAAGTAATGAGGCTTGATTCTTTACTTTAACTTGAATTAAATATACACACTACAGTTGGTCTAAATTAGCATTGGCCTTAGTACTGAACATTGACAACGTTCGTTCAATTAACTGCTGTATTTAAAATTTCAGATTCAGAAGAAAGAGGATGAGCGATAATGATAAGTCATACACCGTTTAAAAATTCAGAAATACCTTGCTATTCAGCTACTTATAATTGTAATTTTATTTCATAGGGACTATACTAATCACATGTTTAATAAGCACGCTAAAGTATGGATAATATAATTAGAAATAAGCAATGTATTATAGCAGAATATGTAACAACATAATATATGAATAATTGTTTTTGATGTGTGATTTAATTTTACTCTTCGTCATTAGGAAACATCAATGCAAAATTGATTGTCCAAGAAAACATACTTTCCATGTATGTAATAATTGTTTCCCTTTCAATGTGGTACATTGATCCAGCTTCAATATACACTGGTTTTAGTGCCAAATGCGACTTCTTCTGGAATTTAGTGTACGAGAATTTTTTATAATTAGAAATTAAAGCTTCAGAACTTCGATAAATTTCAGAAGAGGCATAAAATATTCTTCTCTCTGTGAAGAAGCTAGCGCTTTCTCCTAAGCTAATGGCCACCAAAAGTACTGCGCTAAAATATCTATTTTTGATAAAGGCCAAATTGAAACACAAATGACAGCAGAAGACAATTATTTTAGCACAGAGCATGCAAATGCTGAAGCATTCGTTGAACAAAATATTCAGCAGTCTTAGTTGAGAATAGTAGAATGAATATCGTGCCACGCCTGTCTTGGATATTTTTCTAGATAAAAATAAATGTATGTAATCACATCTGTTTTATTTAAAGTCTACATTATATATTCTATATGATATAATTAACTATAAGCATTTATGTTTATTTTTAAAAAATTGTTAATACGCAACCTGCAGAAATAATGCATCCAATTCGATGTGCTTGAAAGATATGGGGTAAACAGCAGAAAGAATAGAGTCATCCCCGAATTGCAGAAAAGGGAAAGCCACCATTGAAGTGCTGTGAAAAAGAAAATTCCAACTACGGAGTCATAAATCCACTTGGGGGTGACGAGGGATTGCCAATAGCGAATACTATGTCGATCCATATAGAAATCAATAGCAGGACAAAATGAATGTACGAAGCATGCAATTTCTATGGCCCACACCCATCTTGCTAATTTGTCTTTATCAGTCTTCTTGGTGCAGTCCGTATATTTTTCTGTGTGTATGCATAGTTTATATTAAGTACCAGCTTAATTTTAAAAATTTTGACAAGTCTGTCTGTCAAAAAAAATTAAATGCGAAATTGAGTGGAATAAAAAATATGGATATCTTTCTATATTCAGATATCGAGTCTGCTAATATTATTCATATTTAGGGACGGCGATCTAGATAGTGACTGATATTATTAGTTGGCAATAGCTATAATAAAGTTACATGTGTGTATGTTATGCAAAAATGTTTTATACGAAATTCGGAATTATTTACAATCAATAGAATAACACTTACTTTTCAATTGGTGTTCCAATGACCGGAATTTATTGTAGAAATTGACAATTAAATTACCATTTATGAAAAATAAAAGACTAAATATGTTCGCTAAAACTCTGGTTATTGTGTGGACAATCAGTTTCAAGTGCAAATCTTGAACTCCTTGATTTGTGATTGTTTGAAGGGTTACAACTACGAGATGCACGCAATCAATTAGCGCCAATATTGACAAAATAATGGCCGTTATATTTTTCTTTTTTGACTTCATCGATTCTATATTCATAGTTTTTGCATTTACAGAGAACGGTTGCAAGCAAAACCTGTTTAGAAAACTAAATAAATGAAAAATTGCTAAAAATGTCAAATTGGATATCATACTAGGCGAATAGATTGACTAGATAAAATATTTGTAGGATGTTTTAGTCTTTAGAAAGTCTTTATTAAAGTTATTATTATGTTTAGAATTTGAAGTATGCAGCACAATTTTGTAGTCAAAATTATTAAATTTGTATATATCCCGATATGGTATGTTTGTTACTTAGTATTGTTAGCTTAACAATATTTTATTCCTAGCTCTTTATTGGCGATACACGTTTAGGTATCTATATAACCAGCAGTAAGAACAATTTCACCAGGCTTTTATACTTAGGTTCACCTAGAGAGTTTAAACACTTGCTAAGACATTAATAATCTTATATTTCCTGCCTTGATATTAGTATTTACGTTGTTGTTAGGTAAAATGTTATGTCAATTCCTCATTGTACTTATGGCCATGCTGCTTTTACTTTTTTCTTATATTGTTTGTAAAAGGCTACAAATAAGTATTCATTGTGTATGCACTTCATTTAAGGAAATTGATATACATAATGTGACTTAATGGGCATATATCTATACGGGGGGAAGTGGTTTGCTATTTGCAGCAAACTATTTCCTGAAATATATTAAACTGTTTACTCTATATTGTAATTTTTTAATACGTATTTATATTGAAAGCATTTTAAACCTACATTTACTGATAGAACGATCTGTTATTACCATTATTTGTCAGTAGCTATTTGTATAGAGAAACATTAATTGATTCTACCTTAACACCCAAACTAGAAAATATGCAATTTCTCCCGTTGAACAGAAAATTATTACTACATAAAGACATGTTCCATTCCGGGTTCCAACAGTTCCCAATCTCTTATTTTACTGGGGTTGCAATGTGCCTTGAAATGTTGATTCCAAAAGGATAAAATAATTAAAATTGGTGTATACTCTAATTCACAATTTTTTGTTTCCGGTTGCTTTGTAGGTGGATAGGCTGAGGTTAGGACACGACGGAGCAATTTTAATGGAGGTGATTAACTCAAATAGCACAAACCACGACAATGGTAACTAGCATTAGTAGTAGTAATCAAATAAGGAAATACGAATTTGTGAATTGAGCTTGAGGTTTTTAATGGTAAGTACCTGAACATGAAAACGTATTTCCTGTCAGCACAAAAATGCTACTATTAAAATTAAAGTCTCAAATTGGAATATCATCTCCACGTCACGATGCGATGTAACCAAAATATCCCACAATTAACTACTATATAAATAGTGGTATTTAATCTATCATTAGCATAAACAAATCGCCAATAAAACAATTTTGATGTCTTAAATTTAAAATGTTATTACGCTTATAATGCATCCAAAGAGATGAAAAACCAATTACAGTCAAAGATTAATAATTGTGTTTAAAAAATGTACAAATATTAAAAGTCTAATTACTTAAATAAAGTCAAAAGTAACGATTAAATCTCTCCATATTAATTTGACAATTGTAAAATAAATATTAATTTACTGACAAATTCCTTTAGTTTACTCGTCAATTAAAATGAAGTTCTATACAAATAGTATTTGAGGGCAAGCAGATTGTTTTTGCACAGTACTTACATAAGAAAACTTACTATATCAGTAATAAACATTTACGAAAACTCCTTCAGGAGTGATATAGTATGATTATACACAAGGGAAAATGCGTCTTTTCCGTAGCAGAAGTCTAAATGTGTAAACTCCGGATCGGACACCGTGGAGTATTCTAGGACAGTTTCCAACCTGTCTGCCAGTTTGTCAGTCACAGCTTGGGAAATAAAAATATCATTTGGAGCTCGAATTAAGGCGATTGGCGCATAAATTTTTTCCAAACTATAACTTGGAACTTTTTTCTGTCTGTACTCGATCTGATTTCCAACTGGGCCATAGTCATATGGTGTGAATTCCCCATTATTCATCAATTGTAGTGTATGGATGAGTCCCTTTAATGAAGTAGGAGTTAGTAAATGTCCAAGCATACTCGGTATTTGCTCCTAAGTAGACGAATAAGTACAAAATACAGCTTTAAAAATTATATACCTACAATTTTCTGGAACTTTTTTCCAATTCTCTATTAAAAATGCAAAATAAAATGCTAATTCGCTAAAATTAGTACCTACATACTACATACCTTAGATATTTGATTTGGTCCAAATCCCACAATAGAGAATGTTATTAAACGGCAAATGCCGATTAAATCCCACACTGGGTTGCACAACATTGGTAATATTTTGGTCAAAAGAAATGAAATTCCTTCAGGAGGAGTTGGAAGTCCTCCTGTCAGATCTTGAAGCGTCTAAAATTAATGTAATAAATTGCATTTACGATAAATAATAAGCTTCACAGCTTAAAAGTTTCGGAAAACATTAATTACATAATTAACTATGTTAAGTACATCTTTACCTGTAATACACCTGCAAACGGTGCAAAAATTCCCCCTTGCAGTAGTGGGAAACCACCGAAGAAAACGAAAGGAGCATAAGAAATGTGAAGTGCTATTCTTTCGCTAAGTGCTGGATTTCTTGCCAATGCCAGATAAAAATGAGTATTTCCAAGCGAAAATCCAATGTAATGTAGTTTAGATTTATTAGTGGTCTCCAAAATGTAATCTACTGTTGCTGGAATATCGTACATTCCGTATTCATCCATACTATCAAGATAGCAAAGAGAAATTATTAAAAATAGTATTATGTCTCTGTACCTTTCTATTTACAATACAGAATGCAATTACATATATTTATATATTTATGATAACATTCAATATCAAATAATACCTAAAGTTCCAATATGCAGCTTGACTTGTGGTCAAATGTACATGCTTGTTTGAGTATCGATTTCCTCTAGCGTTCCCCAGCCAAACGTCAAAACCTTTAATACATATATAGTATTATTATATTTTGCAGTTGAAATTATAAAATATTTGATTTACTATAAATATCATTTTTACCTAAAAAATTATCCGATATTATTATTATTAATGTATTGTAATATCTGTACTTAATATAAAATTACATCTGTACCTGCATCTGCTAAAACAAATCCAAGACAATTGTCTACCCGAGGGTTGATAAGCCAATCAGCAGAGGATTGGAAATTTCCATGAAGCAAAAATACCGGGGGCTTTTTATTGCCCTTCTTCGGACCATTTCTACCATAGGGAATTCTGTGGGCGGTTAAAATGTAATCATCACGAGTACGAATTTCGTGTTCTTCCACAGGGTACCCGTTTTTCTTACACAGCTCGATCTGCGCACATTTAATTCAAAACGATCGATCAAAAATAACTCAAAAAAGTATTTAATATTAATTATTTTTAAACATTGGAAATCTTTCCAAATGTACGCTTTAGATAAAAACTATTTACTGTAGAAGCATCTGGTGCTACATCTGCAGCTTTCCAATTCTCTCTTATATCTTCAGAAAGCTTTATAAGATCCTTATCAAAACTGGACTGGCAATTAGAAAGAGTAAAAATTTCTACCACTACCAAAAACTGGTAAATATATTTGCAATATCTCATGTTTTATGTGTTACACTTTATCCCACTAATATATTTATATTAACATGCACTAGAATTGGAATGCACTTGCTTATCTTTATTTCTTTTTGGGTGAGAATGAAAATGTATTTTTGTATAGAGCATAGTATAACATATGTAGTTCTAGATATATTCATTTCAATATTAATGACATATTATGTTAATTGTTCCGGTAATACCTAATTTAAAAGTGTAATACTCTGGAACAATGCCAATGAACATAAGCGCAGATGTCTATGAGACAAACAAGAATTCTAATCTTCAGTAGTCACTAAGTAATTAGTGGTACACGCTGACAAATATTGGATACTATTAGGTATAACTTGGACTTATGTACCTTAATTGATATATGCACGAAATGCAATAACTAAAAATTGCAGGTAAATTGTTATTTATGTAATGCCTACAGATAATTATTTCAGCAAGGGTAGTTATTGATCATATTATAATGCATGCTTAATAATTAGTTTCGATAGTATGCGTATATAAGCAGTGGACTGGACATATCTTGATGGCTGTGGTGAATGGCAAGCAAATGATGCATGTCTGTCTTGGAATACCCTTCTGAACTATTTATCTGAGCAAAACTATTTAATAGATAGTCTTTTGTTTCAGGGCATGTAAACGATAGTTCTACCTAACTAGTTTGGTAATACCTACGGTAGACGAATGGCTATAGCCATTTTAGCTGAGCCTTTGATCGTGACCATTTTAATAAATGTTTTATATATCTTGTCCACTTTGCTTGTCCTGCCTTTCACAAACTTATTTTCATTCTGTTACGTTATACAATTTATGAAAAATATTTTCTGTAGTATGCGGTTTCAGAACTATACTTGATACTACGGGTGTCAATTTTGATAATGATAAAATATTTGACCACCTAATAATCGCACACTATTCGAAATGTAGTTAACTTATGTCTATGGCAAACATATTTGATGCCAGACGAAGTATTTAATTTTGAAAACGGGCATTAATTTTATTCCATTTGCCAAAGGATATGCTGCATGTATCGAATTATGATTCAAAACTAGTAAAATTGACCCAGGAATACCGAGTCTTTATAGTATTTCTTCCAGAATGTAACAATATAAATACATTAATTGATTTCAATATTCGTATAACAATAATCAAATATTTTATTAGTATCTCTGTATAATAAAGGTGTAGTTATGTATTTACATTTAAATGTCAAATTTGTAGCCAATTTTATATATTTAAGTTCTTTAACTAATGCTATCGCTAATGAAATGGCAAGCTTGGGCCGCCTTTTATCTTAATAAATAAAAAAAAATTGCAAATATTACATAAAACCGATCAGTAATTAGTATGAATATGGATAAGGGCAGTTATATCCAGTACAGGGAGGTTTTGGTGTCACCGGTGGGCAGTTCCATCCACTGCAGGGAGGTTTTGGTGTCACGGGTGGGCAGTTCCATCCGTTGCAAGGAGGTTTTGTGGTCGGGGGACAATTCCAACCGTTACAAGGAGGTTTCGTGGTTGCTGGCGGGCAGTTCCATCCGTTACAGGGAGGTTTTGTTGTAGGAGGGCAATTCCAACCGCTGCAGGGTGGTTTCGGAGTTACCGGGCAGTCCCATCCATTACAGGGGGATGGTTTAGGTGGCTGGATTTGCGGACAATGAATACCTGTACAAGGACGCGGTGGGCAATTACTCCCGTAGCATATGGGTGGCTGTGAATACGTCCATGACTGAGAAATTTGTAGGAGTACTATTAATGCCACTGCGGAACGGATAGTAGCCCTGTAGGTCTGCATTGTTGCAATTCTGTGGATAAATAACAATATTTTTAAGTAGTTAAATATATGAAAAATTAGATTTCAAAAGTGTAGTATGTCCTTTGCGTAAGTAGAATAATATCTTAATATTTTGATTACCTTCAATTTTACGTGAACTGTAAAACTGGCGAAATCCACCGTGAGTGCTGAAGAAGTGTGATATATTTTCCTAAGATATTTACTTATATAGTAGAGGAACGCGATGATATATAGGAACCTACTAAATAATGCTAATTGTTTACCTATATACTATAATCCTGTTATTCAGAAATATTTTGAGATAAAAATGTTTGCTAATAATAAGTTAGCGACCATGATATGTAACCGATACATCCTGCAACTCATTCAGGGTTTTGCAAAGAAATATATTCGGGTATGAATAATATTTAAAGTGATATCTTTGATGATTCAATGATTCGGACTAAATTTAATTCAACACCATAGAATTTAAACCTCATTTTAATCATTTTAATCATACCTTTGTGGTCTGGCCACTGTAACTGTCAACATAGATTTATTTATTTTTTATTTTCGTGCGAATTGGGTTAATTGGGTTAGCCTCTACCATCCGCTTGAGACCAATAATTTATATTAAGATATTTGCAATGAAGCAGTGTGTTTTAACAGTGTACCGTGTCACCGTATTTCCATTTCCTAATATTAAGTTATCTTCAAGGTTAAGATTTTATAAATGGAACACAATTTTGCAGAGGTGACCTTCTCGCTTCTTAGCAAATTTAATTCTAGAATGCAATTAAATAGCTATTTAAAATAGACGCCCTCGTCACATTATCCCGTTCACTTATTATTTAAATCTATTCAATCTTGATAAAACAATTGAGAAACAATGTCGCTTCATATTATCGTAATGGAATTTTGCATAGTCGTTGTTTAGTAGTTTAGGTATACGTACTAAAATGTAAATGTATCAGTACCTATAACAAAACGCCAAAACCAATACAGAGATAATGTTTTCAGTATAGGTATGACACATAGACTTTAAATACACTTGTGTATATTAGGTATGACACGACGGAAGCCAAAACCTATATAACTATTTTTTATTCTGATTGTGACTACAAATATTCTGATGGCTACTGATGGCGATGAAGCTACAAAAATTACAAGCTAATTCATGAATTAATTTTAATTTTTGAAAGTTTGGTACTCGATTTAAATGTTCCATTGCCTGATATTTGATGTTCTCTGCCAAACACAAGTTTTTGTTTGCATCCAGTTTTCAACAGTGTATCCGTACCTGATGATATTTAGTTATTATAGTTACCAATCCCACTTTTTGGGAATGAACTTATCCATATATGGCATATGGGTACATATCACTTTCAAGGTGAAGGTCAAGATCATCATAGGTAACTTCTTTCATGAATATATAAGTACTTCAGGTATAATATATTTTAGCAACCAAAATGCAATTACTAATATCCAATTAAATGCAAAATTATTAGCATAACGTTTGTTATATCTGTATATAGGAATTGGCTTCACATTGAAACAAATAAGTAAATTTCAGTGTATAGTCTGTTCAGTATAAAATACAAACATTATCTCAATTATTGAATTAACGCATTTATAATTCCTTATATCTACCATAATACCGTTGTAAATTCAAATATGTCAAGCTTACTGCTTAAGCTAATACTAGCAAATACAGCTAATACATATTACAGTAAATAAACAGTCACTTGTCACTTGCTTAAATACTATACAAATATTTAGAAACTTGGTGGCTTAACCTTAGTAGGCATTTCATCCAAGCGTAGTATACCCCATGCATTGCATTCTATTATTTGTCGTACCAACGTAATCTAATGGGTTGGATGATGATAATATCTAATGCACTGAATTGTTAATTGCCACTTATAATATATTTGCTATATCCCTATCTACGTCAGGTTGTATTTTAAGAAAACGTTTCAGAATTAAGCTCAATTATTTAAATGTTTATTCTACAAAATACTGGACAAGCATGTTTGGGTTTAAAATCAATATTACATGAAGCATACCCCGAAGCGGATAACGCAATAATTACTAAATACTAGTAAACATCTTGGACACTGCACTGCTTTGATAAGAAAGGCATTGTAATATCATAATATTATAGTACTAGTTATTATTCATAGTATTGTTTTAATATTGATAGGTAACATAATATCTACTACCTATTCTGTGTCATTTATTAATGTTAATCTGGTACTATATTAAATGAATAATTAATTTTCTGCTACTTTTGATGGGTTTATCAAAACTGGAGTAGTTTTGCTGTATTAGGAATGTTTTGCTGTATTGAGTAGAGGCTAAAGAAGAATTTCCCAAAAAGTTCCAATGTGTAATAAACTACTGATTACTGATAATAATGCACCGAATGCGAAGTTTTTTTGAGATTTGAATTTTTCATAATCTATCCTTACTTTACGCAACAATCAACTCGGAAGATTTTATTTTCAGCAGTGAGGACCCATTTTCCCTATCTAAAACATTAGCATACAATACTTATTAACATATTTATACATTTTGCTAGTTTTAGGGAAAACCTCTTCCTTTTTCTTGGTTTCAGAGATCCCATCTTCACAAATTCAAAATAATATCTAAAAGTAAATAATGTTCGTGAATTTACTCGCACAATGCATAAAATAATGCAGACAAAGTCAGTACATGATCAGATTATACACTGCACTTCTCTATTTCTATCTTGCACACCACAAGGCTCACAGAGGGGCGGCAACGGCAAGTACAGAGATTTTGTAGGTCACAAAAGTATTGTTGGCCGCTGGGACAGTTATTTCTGACTGTAAATATTTGATACTTAAAATTCTGTCACTGTCAAGTCAGTTTTACAGGGGAACAGGGAAAGGTTAATGTTATTCTTATTCCATAACATCCATAATAATACATTTATTTACCTAGTTTAAATTAAAGATTGTGGTTACCCCATTTTTGATTTTTATAATTTTTAATTAGTACAATAATACAATAAATTATTCTTTCTCTTATTTCCATCTCCATCCAGTGGTCAAGCTCCGGCAACGAGTCATCATAGTCTGTCAAGAGAAAATTCCATTGTCCATAAGGATTTTTTTAAACTGTCAACTGTGAATTGTAGCAGATGGTGTCAATTGGCAATGCAGTGACAACATGAGGGATTGGGACTGGACACTGGCCTGAGGATTCGGTTGGAACGTTGGAAGCTACAATGAAGAAAGCATTTAATCTTCAATATTACGATATAAACTAACTCTTATCACTGTTGAAAAGAATGATGTAATTTTAGGGATGATTGTTGACAAATTGTTGACATCACTACCGGTTCATAGTTTCCAGTTTCCATCAAGAGCAAACACCAGTGCAGCAAATAAAAATTATCATGTCTTTCGCAATACGATCGCCACTTGAACTACCACATGTAAGATTACTTTGCGTTCAATCTTTTCATAAATACTATCAACTATACTATGAGAAGAGAATGTAAGAATGCAATTTATTTAAGTCTCCAAAGCAATTCATTACAAATTTTTCTAAATTTTTAGATCTTGGAGATAATTGCTTGCAATCTCCCTTTACAAGATCTTCGAAATTGCCGTCTTGTAAATAAATTTTGGGCATCTGAAATTGAAAGACATTTGCAGTTAAGGCTGACTCTTCCTTTGGACGGAAATGACTTAAGCGTAGCAGAGGAATTTGTTGCAAAAAAACGAGCTGGGTTGGACATATCCGTTCATAATATCCTGATGGTGAATGGCCTATCCTTTAAAAATTCCATTTTCACCAGTGCCTTCAACTGTTTTGGCAATACGTTAAGTTCCCTTATCATCAGTGGGGAACCAACGGATTGGTCCAGCGCTCTTTTGTACAAAATTCTAACCGAATACGCACCAAATCTGGAGAAATTTGTATTTCTGGACTCCCGACCTCATTATGAGTTTCTAGAGTTACCTTTTTGGCTTCAACGACGTATTTATTCCAATTCGCTATCTGGATCGTTGAGAGAACTCGCAGGCGAGATGACATTTCCGAAATTAAAAGTTCTCGAATGGGATGAAGGTGGTCCTGTTGACATTACCGACTTGTACATGTTATTTCCAAATCTGAAGACGCTTAAAGTCGTCAAGGCTGGTTGCTCCCTCAACGACGATTCCATTTTTGATGTACGACATTGGCGCTCACTGAGATATTTAGAATTCTGCACTGAAGAAGTTGAATTTCAGCATCTGTACGTTTTGCAACTGATGCAACTAAACCTTCTTCAGTTCGTACTCCGATTTGCTCAAGTTTCAGATGAAGGTTCCATCGTGGAGGAAGTTTTCTCCCGTTTTCTTGCTACGATAGCCAATACTTGTATTCGAATGGATATTCGATTCATGCCTGTACTGGAGAACCCCAGAAAATTTGATATTCGATTTCCTCTTCTACCGCAACTAAAACGCTTAAAAGTCCTGTCCACAACTGTTTCCCCGTTTAAGCTTGAATACCTAAATCAGATGCCAAAACTTAAAGCATTGGTCTTTTCTTATGGAGCTTACAATGACGACTGTTGCATCAACTACCCTTTGGAAAGTGTCAAGGCTGTCATTGAACGTGAAGATATCCTTTACAAGCTTTGCAATGTTTCAACCCTTACCCGTCTAACTATCCATCCATACCAAATTCACGATGGCGATTTTCGAAAAATTATTACAAAATGCACATTGTTACAAAAACTGCAAGTAAGTTTTGGTACTTTTGTGCCTCAGATGTTTCCCTGTGAACTTTTAATAACGGATTCAGGAATTACGGGCATACCACAAGAAGATCTGAACAAACTACCCGAAGGGGAAAGTGAGGATGTCCCGAATCTTTTTGCTCTAAGGAAGTACCCGTGGATTGGATCACTGAAATGTACGGTTAAGACTTAACGCCGCTAAGTATCCTAAATTAAATTTTCCGGTAATATGATATTATTCTGCCAACCAGGGCCTATCCTAGGCATGGGCAGAAGGGGCAACTGCCCAGGGCCTCGCGCTTAAAGGGGCCTCGCATTTTCTTCC
>JAQFYC010005715.1:0-13749 GCA_034694165.1 Tomocerus mixtus
ACGATAACTAAAGTAAATTAGTTTACTTAAGGTAGGTAAGGGCAAGGCTCATTAATATTAGTTTTATCGTTACAATTTTTAAAATTTGGCTTACCTGATTAGAAGAAGTGTTAGATTTATTACTAACTACATAAATGCATTTAATTGTTGTTAGTTGTTAGACATAAATTTACACTTTAAGCATAAACAGCAGACATGATTTAATTGATTTAGTTGGCAGAAATTATAAATATATTGAGTAAGAAGACTTTAGACAACAAAACAATTAATATGCATTTAATTATTTTAATAATTTACTTTATTATTTGGTATTTCATTATGTTTACTATTTAATTCAATGTTGTGTGATACTTTAGGTGGAAAAATACTACGAGATGAAAATCCGTTATGACTACATGGCCCATATACGAGTGAGTGACTATAGAAGAGTTTATGATAAGAAATTCCATTTGGTACTTCGACATCGAGACTCCCTTGGCAGGAAAATACTCTACATCCGAACTAGTAAGTTTTTCATGGCCAATAATATTTTTACGGCCAAGTTTTCCGTTTATTACGGAACACAATACACAAAGAACAGCCTTAAATGAAGTATAATACAGTAAAAGCGAAGATCCGTGTTAAAGTACATGATTCAGACTTTATTAAATTCTTTTACTTAGTCTGCATGTATTTTCATGCAAGAAACTTCGATCCTGTATATTTCTTAGGCTTTTATAAAAAGAGCTGGAATATTTTTACACTTTTAGTTTGTAAGTAAATAAAGTAATATAAAATAGCATGAAAAACGCATGAACATTGTTACACTGACCTACATTTCGCTTACTTATATCTTTATTTCTGTTTGAATATCTACATACGGAGGAAAAATCTTATTTGAAGATATTAATGTTGTACAAATCTAAAATGAGAAACAGAGAACTCAAGTAAAAGTGTTTCCAGTTCAGTTTTAGGTAGACAACCTAAAATAATGTTATTATAAAGGAATTTCGTTTTCAGAATTGACGTTTTCACCGGAAAATTCAATTGTACAAAGAAAAACGTAACCGCTAGTATTTTTACTTATAACAATTTTCGCATTTGGTATTTATTAATAGTTTTCCAGGTCAATTAAGTCAATTTCCTTGAAAGTGTGAGCTGTTTATCTATTAGGTATTGTTTAATTTTAGATTTATATTTAAATTGCCTAACAGAGTTCTAGGTCTTCAACGAAGAAATTTTATGAAGATTAGAGATAAGTATCGGAATTGATGAACAAACTATTTATTCGTCTTCCTGTTTGACAATTGACTTGTATTGTCGAGTCATTATAAAATAAATAATATTAATTTTGGACATTGTCATTCCGAAAGGGAAGGGTTGTTGAAATAATAGTTTGTCCTTCAAGGCCCAAGAAGTGAGGTGTCCTTTAAACTAAACTGGTCTGGCTACTTAGAATATAATTAGCAGGATCATCCTTAACAAAACAGATCGTTAACATTACGAAGCAGTTTCACTTTTATTATCTATCATCAGCAGCAAGGCCCAACCAAACCAGGGTCATCCATTTATTTTTGTAAGTACAAATAGCTATGATTTCTGATTTGATCTAATTTAAGAACACCATGAAGGACACTTGGCTATAAGGTAGGGCAACTCCTAATCCTGTCTCTTGGATGGAGAAATGTGTTGTATGACTGATTTGCTATGCTATACTATAATAAAATAAAGATTCCTGACCGGAGTCCTTGCAAAACTGCTTCCATGAAGTAAAATTCCTTAATTATATCCATTGACATGTACATGACGGATGCAAATAGCCAATAAAGTAGTTCAATACTATTAAACTAAAGATGTTAAGAAATATTCTTCAACAATTTTGTAAATTTTAGTAGTCCTTGTAAACTTTCGTATTACTATTCAATTATATTAACTACACATTTGCAGGATAGGTTAATATATCACAAATTGATGGTAAATTGGTGGGAATTTCCATATAAGCGTCTCTCAGACTAAATATTCTTAAAAAACCTCAGAAAAAGTGTTTTTTCCATCCACGAGAATTGTTGATGTATGAATTTTTGCAATTTAGTTACTTTTCCATGTAAACCAAACATACACTCTATAATTCGCTCCATTTAACGAAATTCCTATACGCGGAACAAACTGAACTGCTAATATGCTTTTGTTAAATCCTTTTCATGTGAAAACTAAATATCAATTAGTAAAACAAAAAATTATTTCTGTTGTGTACTGTAAATGGAATGTGAGAAAAGAATAAAGAGAACAATTAAGATATCAGTTTATTAATTGTTGCATGAATTTTGTTTTTTAGAATTTTGGAATCCTAGTGACGTGACCCTGGATGAGATTCAGATGTCTACGTTTTTTATTTTGCATGAAATGACTGCACAGGAAGAAACTCAAAAGAATGGGCTCCTCCTTATCGTTGACCACAGCGGAGTGACATTCTCACAAGCCACGGGCATTGTTTCCTATTGGACTTTGAATCAAATCCATAAAATGATTCTATTCTTCCAGGTATGAAACTAATACTTATTAAAAGATAAAAATTCTCATTCTCAATTATAATTTTAATAATTTTAATGATTAACAGTATATAATAATCAATTAACTGGATTGTGTGTATTTCATTTACAGGGATCCTACCCCGCAAGATTTAAAGGCATCCACAGTTTGGTGTGTGACATTAATTTAAAATTTAGTCTTATTTACTTGATTTTCCTGATGAAAGGTTCTTAAGATTCTCTTCCATATGTATTTTAATTTTTTTGAATTTTGAATTTTCAGAATACACCATACTTGTTCGAAAAGGCCTATTCCCTATTTAAGTACTTGCTCAAAAAGAAAATAAGGAGCCGGGTAATTAACAATTATTTTAAAATTTTCTCAATGTCTAATTTCAGGAAAAAAAATTATGTTTCAATTTTATAATTTTTGCAGATTCTAATTCACGGAACTAAAGCTCTACACAAATGTATAAATCCTGATATTCTTCCAGAAAGTTTGGGAGGGACATTGACCGAAAATGAGGCTGAAGACGTGGAGCTTATGGAATCCCTTTACCGAAATGAAGACTATTATCATGGTCAGATATTTTTCATTGCTTTTACTCATAAATCATAAATTGTCTAATTTTTAGCGTTAATTACATTTTTTACTGAAATATTACAGATCACTGGAAATTCGGATACCGTGATGGAAAAAATAAGTAAACAAAATGCATATTACTGATCCAAGTTTTAGAATTCGCATATTCCATACAAAATATGTTTATAAATAACAAAAAAAATGTCTGCATTTGGCAAGCAATTTTTAAAATCGTGATTGGAGCAATTTTTATATTTCTGCTTATCTTATTAACCATAGTTTTATACTTTGTGGCCATTACAAATGATTTTATAAGTATTTGTTTACTAAAATATCATTTATCTGTACTTACAAACAAATAAGAATGAAATTGAATATAAGAATTAAGCGAAAATTAGTTTAGATTAAAATAATGTTGCTGTAAAATAATTACCTCTGAGATCGTGACAATAATACTCAACTGTTGCTAAAATGCCTCGCCAGGCCAGCACAATTTTTGTGTCCAACATATTTTACTTTAACCATTAATTTTATGCCAAACGTCCGAATGTGCTGAAAATGACGATTTTCATAATATTTGCCAATTTAGCTCGAGTTTCTTCGTAAATAAATATTATAATGCCAGAATTAGTTTACTTGTTGCAATTGTATTCTAATTATAAGTGAAAATGGGACTTTTTAGAACAGAAACGTGTTAAGTAATTCTTACTGTCTTCCATTGTGTAAAATTGTGTAATTATATTGTAAAAATACTTCGCTTCGCTTTTATTTCGACGGCCATTTATGAGTAGTGTTTTAAAATAATTTCTAGCGCTGTAATATTAAAAATGTTGTAAATTCCAGAAAAATGCAATAATTTATAATCAACAACAATAAGTAGCTAACACGCGTAAATTAGAAGCAATTTTGTATTATTGCTCACTATGAAATTATAATTAATAATTAATAACATTAAATAATTAGTCGTTATTTCAATTTCAAAGCAAGATGTTTTTATTTGTATAACCGCGAATGTTGAATTTATGAAATAGCTCTAATATTATAATTATAGAAATATTTTCTGGCATTGTTATTATGAAATTTAATTATATTCAGTAAAATATAAAATGTTGGATGTTAAATGTAAGTAAATACAGAAAGTAACCGAAAATAAAACAATCTAAGCGAGAATTTTCGTTCTGATAGCAATTTTTGCATATTTAATTCGTTATTTTCGTAATTATTTTTGATTTCGATAACTAAAATTGAAACATTTAAATAATTTTTACTCATTTAACGGTTTTAAACTGAAGATACCTGATAAACTTTGGAATTAATTATATTTTTTGAACCAATTCTCATTTTTGCGTGTATATTTCACAGAAATATTTAAATTGTAAAGTAAAATTTGTAATAATATGAATTTTAAATGATATTTATGACAGTATATTGAACATTTTAAAGATACCTTCCTGTTTTGCGTAATCTAAATGTCTGTGGAATGTTTCATTAGCTGTTGGGATTCTACTGCGCAAATCGGGCAAAGCTAATTCTAATCTATCACTAATATCGAACATTCGTCCTTCTGCATGTTCTTGAAAAGCCTCTGTGCCAGTTGGAACGGAATTTATAAAAGATGACATCCCCCGTTTTAAATACACATCTTTTAAGGAGTGTAACAAAGAATCTTCGCCTTTAGAAGACAAAGCTTCTGTCCATTCCTCTTCAGAAACAATTTTGACAATGTAGCCCCTGGCGGCCATTATTTCGTTCATTTCTGATTGATTAGTTACAAACGGATTTGAAATATTGTATAGAGCGTCAAAAATATCTAGACTACCACCACCTATCTTTTTGTCCAAAAATAATTGCACCGTAGCCTGAGCTGCAATATCAACAGGTATGGAAGACCACGCCCCATGAATATCTGGAGCCACACCCAAATGCATACAAGCCATTAGGAACATCATTAAGTGATTAGTTTCCGGGAAAAACATTCCACTATCACTTTCTCCAACAATAGTTGGAAATCTTAATACTTTGCAAGGAATGCCCCTTTCTATGGCCTGTTTTACTAATTTTTCGCAAACAAACTTGGAAAGGGCATAGCCCCAGGATATATTTCCCCCAAAATCCTCATCTGAAGGAAATTCTTCGCTCATAGTGCCATCTGGGTTACATTTTGTCGCCGCTACGAATGAGGAAGCATGCAACACGTGTTTAGTTCTCCCTGCCGCGGCAAATTTTAAAATATTTACCGTTCCTAGGACGTTTACACTACGAATATCGTGACCTTCAGTGGAATTCACCTCTTTATAATCCTCCACATGGTTTGATTTTACAGCGCAATGAATTACTGCGTCAATTTTTTGAATTAACTCACCAAAAATCTCGGACGTCAAACCAAAGTCACATTTTACAATATTCCCGGGCAAGCATCGTAGATTTTCCAGGTCTGTTTTCTCCAATAATTTATTTTTCTTTAATTTAAGTTTCAATTTCTTTAGAGCATCCTCCTCAGATTTTGCGCGAATGATACAAAATACATTGAAGCCCGATTTTGTAAGTTCGGGTAAAATGTGTATTCCCAGCTGACCTGTCACGCCAGTTATTAAAATATTTTTTATATCTGAAACTGCAACAGCCTTGGAAGATACTGTAACTTCTGGCGGCAAAATTGAATCAAGGGCTACAAGGTCTTCTGGCAAGGGTTCACTTTCTTTGTCTTTTTCATTTGCAGTATTAGAAACAGAAACTGTGCCCGAATTTTCGGCCGTAGTGACAAGCTGAGCTAAATGATTACTTAAGGCGGCAATATTTGGATTGTCTAAAAGTGCTGTAGTGTTCAGGGTAATATTTTTTCCAAAAACAATTTGAAGTTTGTTTCTCATTTCTACCGCCATTAAGGAATCTAGACCCATATCTGAGAAATTCTGGTTTTCGTCCAAGGGTTCATCAAGCGGGAGTTTTAAAGTCTGACGAATCATTCCCTCGATATGGGATTTAATTACACCGGCTCTTTTTTCTGGTTCAGTTTCTTTAATTTCCTTCCAAATTTTTTCGCCTTCGGCAACAAGTTCTGCGGACACTTCCGTATCAGATGTGGAAGTAAGTTCCTCGATATAGAGGCCTAGTCTTAAAGGATCCTGTTTGAATTGGGTCATATCTATTTCAGAAACAGCTACTTGCAAATAATGATATTTCATCGTTGCCTTCAAAGCTGCTATTCCTTGAGCGGGGGAAAATGGCTTAATTCCAAAGACGCCATCTTTTGACAACGCCAGCTCTGCGGCTGCGCCTACTTCTGACCAGATACCCCAGTTAATTGTTTGGACTGGCAACCCTAAAGCATGTCTGTAATGGGCAAAGGTATCTAAGAAGGAATTAGCAGCGGCGTGATTGGGTTGCCCCATTGGACCCATTAGACCTGCTGCTGAAGAATAAATTATAAAATGCTCCAGATTATATTTCAATGTCAAATTATGCAAATTCCAAACACCGCGCACTTTTGCATTAAACACGGCATTAAACTTATCCATATTTTGATTCGAGAAAACACCATCGGAAATAAACCCTGCTGCGTGCATTATCCCCCTCACTGGGGGTAAATTAATTTCCGGACTATCAAGACACTCAAAAAGACTTTTCACATCTTCGAAATTACCAACATCAACTTGTTTGGTAACGATATTGATCCCCTTTGATGTCAACGACTTGATTACATCTTCAGCATTTGTATTCGGCGGGCTTCGCCCAACTAAAACGATATTTCTGCCGCCAGAGCGCGCTATAAACTTTGTAACTTCTAGCCCTATTCCTCCCAGGCCTCCAGTAATTAAATATGTAGCATTACTATTAAACATATTTTCCTGAACAGTCAAAGTTCCCTTTGAATATTCTGAATCTGGGATTGTGATAATGATTTTTCCAATATGGTGGGCTTTTTGGAAATAGTCGAAGGCTTCTTTTGTTTGCGTTACGTCAAAATTTGTGTAGGGTAAAGGTATGTAATTCCCGTCATAAATTAGCGCCTCAACAGCTGACGATTTTGTAAACAATTCATCCATGCCAGTTTCCAAGTTTATTATTTTGTAATAAACATCTGGTCGAAGTTCATACACCTCTTCGTCTTTCCAAATATTAATCTTACTCATCTCGATAAATCTTGCGTTTGGTTTGCAGATTTTTAAACTAGTTTCTTTAAAATTCGTCCCTGTAAGGGAATTTAGAACAACATCGACTCCTTTGCCATCTGTAACAGCCAAAATATCGTCGCCGTAAGAAGTATTTCTTGAATGGAATACATGTTCAATCCCCAACGACTTTAGATACGCCCTCTTTCGTCTACTTCCAGCAGTAGCAATAATTTTAGCCCCGTATTGTTTGCAAATTTGAATTGCTGCCAGTCCTACTCCTCCTGAAGCGACATGAAGGAGTACAGTGTCGTTCGAAGTTATTTTTGCCTCTTCTACTAATGAGATATACGCTGTGAATATAACAATGGGCATAGTTGCCGCCTCGGCGTGCGTCATTCTTGGCGGCTTTTTCATAATCATAGTTTCCTTTGTCAAAGTATGGCTGCCTACAGCCCCACTAACGGTGAAACCGAAAACCTCGTCTCCAATTTTGAATTTTTTGGTATTTGTACCTGTTCCTGAGACAATGCCCGAAAATTCCATCCCAACTTCCCAAAAAAGACTTTCAAACATATCCGGTTTCAATATAACGAATAAATCCCTGAAATTGAGTGCAGAGGCCTTAACCTGAATTTCGTAGGACCCTTCGGGTATATCTTGCCGTTTGACAGGTGCTAAAATTAAATCCGCCAATGCTTTTGACTCTGGGAGGATTAAACTGTAACTTTGACTATTTGGGATTATCAAAGGCGCTGGAGGATTATCCATTGGGATTAGTCTTTTTACGAATCTTTTTCTTTGCCGAAGGGCCACTTGGTTCTCTTGTTCGTTTGACCATATCTCGTCGTATAATTCTACCCTTGGGGCATTTGTGTCGATTTCATCTGGATCTAAATCAATTATCGAAATTCTCATTCCAGGCTGCTCACTTCTTAAAGAAAGGAGAAGACCCCTTAAAAGCCCGGCAGTGGGGTCTGTTGGTCTTTCGTCGGCTGTGTAATACATTCCACGAGTGACAAGAAATAGTTTCGGGAGGCCTTTTAACGAATATTTCAACATTGCTTGACAATAATACAATAAACTGCTCACAATACTATCCTGGTCACTCAACGTTGAGTCCAAGCTCCATAAATAAACCATACCTTCGATATTTAGAGAATTTTGCCCTAGGGTTTCGAAAAGCTGTGTGAAATTTTCAAACGAAAGAGGATTGAGCGAATATTCTTCCTCACTTTTTACCGAAAATGTATCCCCCATTGTCAACAGTAAAACTTTTCGTCCATCCTGTTGAAAGTTTTCTTTCAAATCAGTTGTTTCCTTGTTTTCATTATTCCCGAATATTAGCCAGACATTTTTAGAAGCAAGTTCTCTATTTTCCATGGGTGCAATGTAAGGAACATTTTCGATGCCCGCTTGCGAAATAAAAATACCTACCAAATTACCCCACGTGTAAGCGCCATGTAAGCGAATAAAATCTGCCTTCTCGGCAATAATTTCCCATTTATCGATATCTACTAGCGGATTGTCGGGTCGAATGTGCAAATCTTTGTATCTCCAATAGCCATCTAAGAGACCAAAAATAGATTCAATGAAGATTATAGGGCGGAATAATTCAAAAGCTACCAGGTAGCCTGAAGGCGCCAATAGATGGCGTATGTTGCTCATTGACTCAACCAAATCAGCTGTTGCATGCAAAACGTTGCTACAAATCACTAGATCGTACTGTCGCGGTGCAAAACCTTGAGATTTTGGATCGTTTTCAATATTCAGCACTTTGTAGGCTACCCTGGGCACATCTTTAAACTTTTGTTGCGCCTGCGTTAAAAACATTGGGGAAATATCCGTAAACGTGTAATTGAAGGTCACGTTGGTATTTTTAAATGCTGCGATAATATATTCCGTGGTACTTCCCGTTCCACCCCCAATTTCCAGAATTCGGACTACTCTACTTTTATCCACGCCCCCAAAAAGCTTTTCGCAAACTGCCTTAATAGCTTTGTTTGCATTCATTGTGAAATCAGCTGACGTGTAGATAGTTGCCGCATTTTCTTCAGGATTATTTTCCGGGAAAAGTACTGCCAAAGCGGATTCCTTCTCTTGGAGGACAGCACTTAAATATTTAGCACACCTTTGCAATACTGGAAGTTCTACAGGCTTACGACTCGTTTCATACACAATAGCGTCTTCTTGCGTTTTAATTAAAGAATCAATTTCCGATTTCTTTGGTAAGGCTTTGACAATTTCCCAAATTATAGTTCCCCTGCGAGAGGGCGCTGTGCTCCGTTTAAAAACCCCCTTCTCCGCCATAATTGCCAAGATCCTGTTGATATATTTTTCATAGCGGAATGAAATCACTAAATTTGTCATGAATTCCCTTGCCTCGATCAGCTGACCTATTTTCGGATCCCATCCTAATTCAAAGAAGGCTCTAGTGAAATAATTAACGCAAAGATGTTCAGTCATATCTTTAGTTTTGTCGGCGTCATAATTCAACGAGTTTTGAATTTCGACAAAAATGTGTTCAAGATCTGCTAAAACTAGTTTCGGATCTGGCAAAGAATTTAAATCGACTCTGGATAACAGTACTCCGGTTCGGGGTCTGAAGACTTCTTTAAGTAACCCAGGAGTCTCCCTCTTTTGGGCGTTGAGGAAATTAATAAAGGCGGCTAAGTTTGTTTTTACCAATCGGACGCCTTCCATGACACCCAGGGTTTCACCAACGTCATTTAACAGCTTGACAATCCCTTTTCTCTGATTTTCCTTTGTTGTTTCCCAAGTTATGTGCAAAAATAAGCGGGAAGTAATTGTTTTCGAAAGCCATGTAAATTTTTCGATCGCTACAGGTAAAAATAGCGCGATATCCTGAAGATCAAGTTGGAACGCGTAGGCCTGCAACATTGCATCAATGGCAATAGGATGACAAATATATTCCCTTTTGTCTGTAATCGAGGGTGGAGCAGAAATTTCAAGTAATGCTTCATTTTCGCCTTTCCAGATTTTCTGAATAGAACGAAAAAGTGGGCCGAAACTGATTCCCACCTCTGCGATCTTGGTATACATTTCCTCTATAGAAACATCACCCGGACAGCGAGTTTTTATTTCTTCAAAATCCTCGATATTTCTCCAATCTGAGGGAATATCTTGAACACCAATATTTAATTTGGCGCTTGCGTGTTTTTTCCAAGGTGTGCTACTATTTTCATCCTGTTTCCTGAAGATTGTTGCCTTAAAAATATCTTTATTTTCACTCGATGCTGGAGAAGAGACGAGTTGGAGCCTGGAGGATTTTTCCTGGATTAATTCCAATGGTGCTTCGATCATGAAATCCTCAATTCTAAATGGTCTCTTTGGATTAGAAAAACTATCATGGTCACCCTGAATTGCCAAATTTGCAGTTGCCAACATCATTTCAAAAAATCCCGCTCCGGGCATAATTATTCTGCCAGCTACTACGTGTTCGGTCAAGTATGGAATATTTTCAAGGTTGATAGATTGTTGATAAATATTTACGGACATATCATTTGTAGCTATCGGGACGTGGCGTCCCAGAAGTGGGTGCAATACCTTGGTATTGCAAGTGAGGACATTTGCGTCAGATGTTGATTCGAACCAAAATCTTTTTCGCTGAAACGTATAAGTGGGAAGTTCTAGTTTTTCCCTTTTATACGGACTGTCGAAACCCTGGAAATCAATTGAAGATCCATTTACGTATAATTTTCCTAAACTGTTCAATATTGTCTGCCATTCTGGTTCCGTTTTTCGAATAGACGGAAGCCAAAGACAATCTTGGGATTCCTCAACACTCAAATTATTAAGAGCTAACGCTAAAAGTACGGGATGTGGGCCAATTTCCACGAAAACTCGACAATCCGAATCGTAAAGTGTTTTCAACCCTAAGGGAAAGTTAACTGTGTCTCTTGCATGATTTTGCCAATATTTAGCACTCAAATCCCCTTTCTCTAGTTGACGTCCATCCCTCCCAGAAATATATCCACATTTTGGACTTTCATAAGAAATTGAGTCAGCTATTTTTCCAAAACTATCCAAAATGCCTTCCATTTCCCTGGAATGAAAAGCGTGTGTTGCTGCTACCTTTTGCGTTTTCACATTCTCTTTTGTACACAAAACGGAAAATAATTCCAATGCGTTCGGGGGACCAGCTACTACAACTTCATCCAAAGAATTTACAACTGCGATATCCAGCCACAAATTCTTGTGCCCACCTTTATCAAACTTTCCAATCAATTCTTTTACAGTGATAACTGAAGCCTTAATAGCCAACATTCCACCAGGGGGCAAGCCTTGAATCAATTTACTTCTATTTGAAACTAGTTTGAGAGCATCTTCCAATTTCAAAATACCAGCTGCGGTCGCAGCTGCGAATTCCCCAACACTGTGGCCAAAGACAAAGTCTGGAAATACTCCAAAACTGTTCCACAATTTCAGTAAACTGTATTCAATACAAAATATCGAGGTTTGGCTGAAAATTGTTTGATCTAATTTAGATTTTTCGGATTCAGCCCAGATTTCATTGAGAATTGAAATTCCTGTTGTATCGGCTAATATTTTCTCGCATTTATCTAAGGCTTGTTTAAAGATAGGATTCGAGTCATAAAGTGTCCTCGCCATTTTTGGGTACTGCGATCCTTGTCCGGTAAACAGGAAAGCTAGTTTTGGTCTATTTAGCGAAGCTTTGCCGGAAATATATTGCTTTTTGTTGATTTGGGAAATGATCTGCTCTGAGTCGTTTCCTATTAAAGCTATTCTGTGATTAAAATGTGCTCTTCCGACATTGGCTGTGTAGGCAATGTCCTTGATGTCCAAATGCTGATTTTCTTGCAAAAATATTTTGTACGATTTTGTCAAATCTGCCAAAGCCTTTTCATTTTTGGCGGATAGTGTCAAAACATTCAAGGGTCTTGCATTTTCGCCTGCAATATTTGCCAAAATCTTTTTGACAGCTGGAGGTTCTTCGACAATTACGTGGACATTCGTTCCACTAATGCTGAAGGAACTCACAGCTGCCATTCTTCGTTCACCGTTTATCTTTTCCCATTTCTCAGCTGTCACTGGAATTCTGGCTGGAATTTGACCCAGAGGGATATCAGGATTCAAGGTTTCAAAATTTCGGTGTGGTGGAATTATATTATTTTTCATGGCTAACAAAACTTTGATCAATCCTGCAACTCCTGCTGCCCCTTCAGTATGTCCGATATTTGTTTTCACTGAACCAATTAGCAATGGTTGTTGACGATTTTTCGAATAAGGATCAACCATTGCAGACACTTCTACAGGGTCGCCCACCATTGTTCCAGTTCCGTGAGCCTCAACGTAACTAATTTTTGAAGGGTCAACCCTTGCATTTTTTAAGGCTTCTTTGATAACAAGTTCCTGACAGGCTTTGCTCGGTGTTCCAAAACTGGCCGTTGTTCCTTCCATATTCATCGCAGAACCGCGAATAACTCCAGAAATCCTGTCACCGTCTCTTACAGCATCCGCGTATCTTTTCAAAACAACCGCTCCGCACCCTTCCGCACGTCCAAATCCATCTGCGTTTGCGTCGAATGTTTTACAGTGACCATCCGCAGCCATAAAGTAAGGTTTCTCGGATCCCACCAATGAAAATGGATGCAGCAATAAGTTGACACCCCCTGCCAAGGTCAAATTGCACTCCCTCTTGCGGAGACTTTCGCAAGCCAAGTGCAAACTCACAAAAGATGAGGAACATCCGGATTCTGTCGCAATATTTGGCCCATTTAATCCCAAGAAAAAGGAAACTCGTGCAGAAGTGGCGCTGTAAGCGTTTCCAAGATAAACTCGATGGGCATTGTTACCCGTTGTATGTTTACGAAGCAGAGCTTCGTAATCCGCAGTCCAAACACCAATAAAAACTCCAGTTTTGCTCCCTTTGAGAGACAAAGGGTTGATTCCCGCATTCTCCAGACCTTCCCAAGCAACTTCCAAAAGAATTCTTTGTTGGGGATCCAAAAAAGTTGCTTCTCGTGGGGAAATCCCGTAAAACTTTGCGTCGAATTCGTCAATAGCACACTTTAAGAATCCTGCTTGAGTTTTCCGAAGATCTTCTTCATCTACCTCAAGGTCCTTGGCATCCCATCTTCCAAAAGGAACTGGACGAACTGCATCTTGTCCATTCAGGAGCAAATCCCAAAATTCGTCCGGGTTATTGGCTCCAGGAAAGCGGCAGCTAAGACCGATAACTGCAATGGCTTCATTAAGTTCATCATTATATTCTTTAGAAATATACAGATTGGGCAACTGTCCTATTGCGAGTTTTGCAGCAGGAATTATCTTCTCCATTTCGGTAATGGTCGCCTTGTAAAATAACATAATTATTATTTAATTAAATATTGCTGTTCTAGTGCAACTAGTGTATTTATATTTACTACTGGCCTTAGGCCGAATGAAAAAATTACTGTTTCGGAGCTCAGTTTGGACAAGATATCCTCCGCCAATATATTTTTCCATACTTCGGAGAAGATCTAATAATTTTCAATAAAATTTGGTTTCAATTAAATGAAATGAA
>JAQFYC010005716.1:0-13747 GCA_034694165.1 Tomocerus mixtus
CATTTTTAATTCAGTTATCGAAACTGGATTGGAGTAGGAATTACCATGTATAAGAACACGGTCATCATAACCTTAATACACAAAATAGCAAGACGAAACTAAAACGAAACCATTTCCCATTTCTCTCTTTATAAATACTATAATATGGATACCGACAAAATTGAGGGGAGCGCCTTTGATTTTTAATAAAAGGAACTGTACTGTGTAGTGTGTATGTAGTCCACTTCTGTTCTTGGTAAAACTTTTGCAGACAATAGGGACAAGTCAAAGACCAATCCGAAATGTTATCAAACGGAAACGACAACCCTTAGAAATGGATCTGTCTCAAGCTGGATAACTTCTGTCCTCAACTTACATCGCAAAAAATAAAGCCAAACACAATTGTCACTCCAACACTACGCTGTTATAAAGGAAACAGGAAAGTCAACGGAATTAATCTCGGTATGTTTCTTTATGACTTGCATTGGCCGCTTTTGTGTTAGTATAAAATTATATCTTAATAGAATATCTAAAAGTGACAACATAATGTTGTTCTGATTATTTAATGTTTTCTTCTATGCACTTTGAGCTTAACGGTTGTCAAAATAGACACTTAGACTTAACTACACTAAATAAGTGTAAAAGCTATTTAAAATAACTCTACTAGCTTCTGAAGTGTAATAGAGTGCATTCCACGTATAAGGATTCTTGGAGGACCATCCTCCTTCCTTTTTGAGGAATTCCTTATATCTATTAGTAGATATAAATAGTACTAGTTTAAAGATAACCAACAGATGGGTTTTCTACATATATCTAAAGATGGATGTACTGATATTGTATTGTTCCACAAGTTCGTTTACCTTTTTAATATTCCTTATACACTTTCCTATTTACTATTTAATTTTATTAACTACACATTCAAAGGATAGGCGACAATATTATAAATTGGAGTTAAGTAGAGGAAATTCCTTATAAATATCTTTCAGACTAAAATATCGTGAATACTTTATTACGGGTTTTCTTCTTTTACAAGGATTCCTTACATCCATTTTATGTTTAAGTTGTATTATTCCATGTAAATCAAGCAGAGTCCTCTAAAATCATTTTATACAGGGAATTCCTTTATTCCAGATACCTTATTGACTGTACAATGAAGTGTAGTAGGAAAACATGTTTGGTTTTAGTTGCCCGTCCTTTGAACTTTTGATGTTATGTACGTAGTTTACTTTGTGTTTAGGGTGACAATAGTGCGGCGACAAGGACAAAGAATGAGAAAGTTGGTAAAGAACTTGAAATTCGACTACTGGTGGGGGAAAGTAAAAGAATAACGTTTAAGTATAATGGTAGCACTCCATTCTATGCGTAGGTAGTGCGTAAGATTCCATAATATGCGTAATAATGTGCCTGTGTATGTATTAAGTATAGGGAGAGAAGTTAAAAGTGGTTTGGTTTGGTTTCCACGTATAAATAAATCTGTCACGACAGATTAGATTACTCAATCAACGTCTAATGCACACAGAGAAAGTTCTTCCTATATTTCCTCAGCGACTTAAAAGCTGTCAGGAGATAACGCCTTCTTTGTTTTTACTATTCTCACTATACATGCTATACTCTAGTTTACCTACACAAAACGGTTACGCTAAAAGTTCAAATCTTTTGCATACACTGTCTCCATACACGTGGAATCGGAAGAAGAAGATGAGATGATACTTACTGTGTGTTTACATAACATTATGTCATGCCATGCCACCAAGTCTCCTCCAGTTATGTGAAATCTGACTCAAGGAAACATGAAAGTGAATATTACACTTGTTATGAAATAAACCGTTTAAAACGGATGTAACCAAGCGGAAGAGCTAAATAGTGACGCCTACCAAAGGATGTATGTATCGTAACCAGTTTCGTTGATGACAGTAGACATATAGTAATGTGGATTATTAAAAAATCTCACACTGCCCCCTGCTGAGGTAAATATAATGGAGATCTATTCACCCCCTTAACTTTTTCTTGGGGACCACGAAACTCGATCTCTATGTAAATTGTGAAGACAAATAATAATCAACCGGCATGACCACGATATCGACACATTTAGTAATATTATTCAATAAAATCATTGCAATTTTGTGTTTAAGTAAATGTGACACTGTTACAGTTTTGCAAGACAATTCAGTGATGTCTATTTAGTTTATGTTTTTCATAGACAGAATATTTATAATTGGTGTCGTAAGGATCGTAATGTCTTATTTCACACACATTGCACAAAGTGAAAAAAAAATTGTGACATTTGTATGTGTTTCATGCACACGATACATCATTCATGAAATTGGCGACATAACTGATCCACGGTGAAAGTGAAACACAAGATATGTCGTAAATAATTGTAACATTTCAATTTCCCACTTTATTCGACTTTTTGCAATTGTGCATTGCAGTTTTAGTACGCTGGTAATTTTGAAAGAACTAATTATTATTTATATGCTATGCACACCGAAATTGAGGCCGTATAATACATTACGAGCCCTTATAATACAGTAGATATCATAAAATTACTACTCCACTGTTAATTGGTGGGCTGTACTTCATCCAATCCAGCACATCATCGCAATAATGTAATAAGTAAAACATATAACAAGAGAGAGAGACATTTTCTAAGGATTTAATCTTTATATACGCGTTTGCAGCTCTGGTGCTTTTATGTAGACATCATAATATTATTATGTTCCATTGGCCTAAATATTGTGTTATGTAATATTACTTCCTGTGTGCCCACACAAATAATAATGATTTCAGAAATACGACAAATAATATGGACTGGAGTACTAGTTCTTGACTAACCATTTTTGTACACGGTGTGCTACTACTGTGAGTAAAAATAAATCTGATCTTTTCTAAAGATTTCGCCAAAACCTTAGCTACAAATTGCAAACAAAATATTTCGCTTCAAAAGTGGGCAATAGAGTTGACCATGTGGAAGTGTCTCAAATAGCAATCTAAAGAATTTAAACAACCCCATTAGAATATGGCCCACCTACAGATATATACAGGGCGGTGCAAAATAATTGCTTAGGGATCCAGGGCCTACCCTGGGGAGTGTTTCATACAAATTAAATTTCATTTAAATGATATTTGCTGGGTCGATTGCCACTTTGAAGAGAAAAAGTAAAATCTGTACCAAAATCGACCGATTCGTCAAATTATTTATGTCTTTTTGACGCCAAAGTATTTTTCTGGAAATCTACAGATGCCTCGTTGGCGATTTTTTCACCTATTATTGAACCAATCCTGATAAGTGGAATTATTGACAGCATAAATAGATTATTTAATAAAACAAGAATTATTAGAAGATACCCTGTAAATTTGTAAGGAAGGAATCCTATAAATGTTGCAAGTTATGTTATGGTGTCTAAATAAATAATACACAGCATAGTGTAAGTAGTAAGTGGAATTTTGTTAGAGTAGACTAAGAATTTTAAATTATGTGTTGGTTGTTCATTTGATGTCATCTTTGATTATAGGGCTGTCTTTCCATTGAAGGTCGTCGAGCCTAAAAATACTTTGCTTTTGATGCTGTCTCATTCTCCAAAGATGTTCCCTGTTAAACTTGTTATTTCATCAGAGTGACCACAAACAAGTGAGGCGAAGCGAAAAGATTGAAAGCACCTTTAGAAAGACATACAGCGACATTCCTTTACTTCGACTCGCACTCCGGCCCATACAACTTTCTCCCGCTCCAAAACCCCAGCTTTCTCTTTCTATTTAATGGTTTTTCTTGGAATCTCTTTGTTGTCCTTTCCCCCACTCGTGTATTCTACCAACCAAAACCAAACCAACCTACCATTATGTACAAGTACACTATTTGTATGTACCTATACAGTTCCTTCCATGTATAACGATTCCCTGATAGAAGAAGTCCTCTGTAGGCAATGCATTTTGAAAGGTCGGGTTGGTTTATTTGTAAAAGAGCTCTGGATCCAAAAGCAAAAATGGATACAAGAAATTATCTCTGAAGAACATCACTATCTGTATATGCAACACATTTGTCACTAATGAACTTATTCGACTCCGATTTATAGTATTTTAGCCTGGCCGGTGATTGTAGGCTTGATATAATACATTAGTAAATTGGAAAGTTATAAGGAATATTCAAAAGTATACAAAATTGTGGAACAATATATTTGTAATACAAACATATTTAGTCATTTAGAGAACTCTTTTATTCGCTTATCTACATGTTAACGGATATTAGGAATCCAGAACTGAGTGTTTAGCACAATCTTCCAAGAATCCCTATAGCCAGAATGCGGAACGTTTAGATGGTCAGCTTCAGCTTGCTTGGCTGTGGATGGAATGCTATGTTATGTATCATAAGCAAGCTAAAGATCCCGCTGTCAATATAATTTGGATTTATACAACTTTGTATTTACTTATTTAAAACAAAAATGCGAATTAAAGTACTGGTACACATAATATGTTGTAAGTTAGAGTTCGAACAATTTTTCAGCGCTACATGTCAACCATACAAACAGTTTCCAATCCGTCCTAATACATGATAGGAAAATTCCTTTATACTATACTGAAATCCTCATACGAACTTTGCACTATTTTCCTATAGATCTGCCTAATAATTTAATTGTTATCTTCAAAGCAAAGGAGTGTTCCATTTAACCCTACAATTATTTCCACAATTTTACTAAATTAGCACACAAATTTCTTAATATTGTTTCTGTTACAACAGAAATTAAGGAATATACATATACATTTCGGAAGCATGTTTTCTTCATTTAAATGACGAACAGCAGAAAGACTCGATTTTTTGCTGCAGCAAAATGCACATAGTGCAAACTTTGTGCTTTTTGATCTTGTTTAAGATATTTAATGCGATTGTAAAATAACATTGCATTGAAATAAAGAATGTCTGTACAAATACATCTATTAGTAGGTAGTAATTAGTTTAACTACTATGATAATTGTTGTAATATCTGTACATACATGAGGTAGATACTAATAAGGAGATAATTGTATCATGATAGGAAGGAGTTACCTGAACAATTAGTAATTTGTTGTCGTTGAGCCGAAGTTTTTCAAGGGAATGTAGTCCGTTGAATGCCATGGCTTCTATCGTTCCAATCTCACAGGAGGAAAGTTCCAGTTTAACAAGACGATTCAAGGCCACAAATGCATCACCGGAGAGTCGTGCAATGTAATTGGAGTTGAGTTTAAGCTCTCGTAGTTCATGGACGGGATTAAATGCGTGAGACGGAACCACTTCCAGTTTATTATTGCTCAGGTCCAGTTCTACCAAGTTTGTCAACCCATTCAGACTGAAACGGTCCAAGCGTACGATTTCACAATTATTCAAAAATAATTTCTGCAGGTTCGTTATATTATTGTTCAGGAAGACATAGTCATACAGAATTGGGATGGAGCTCCCGGACATGTCCAAAAGCTAAAGCACAAAACAAATATGTTCATTAGTCATACGAATGCTATTATTTTTTATTCTATTTTAATTATTTTTTGAGAATAATGAGTATTCTATTACATTTTGAAGAATGCATATCCTAACCATGTTAAGCTTTTTATCTGATTACTCTAATACTCCAATAAATATGTTAGTTCATTATTACTTCGTCTTTTTGAAAGGTATGTGTAAACTGTGTAGCAAAGCGCAATATTCACGAGAGATGCTATGCCGCAGAAAACTTGTCTTTTGTGTTTTTTGCATCCTTCATTAATTTCGCCATAATTACTAAATTATTATAAGCGAGTCTCTAAAGTCTAAAACATCCCAATCCCATTCTTCCCCGTCTCATCATTAGTTTTTCTCTGTAATCTCCATTCTCATCTACACATTGTATGTAATGAACAAAATTCATATAATGGTAGGCAAAGTTTCTAATCTCATCAAATAAATGTCATCTTACTTACAGCCCATACCATACATTAATTAATGATAACCTATACCAAGTGTGTATGAAACATTTCATGCATGTAAGATGCTAATAATGATCATCTTAATATAATGCCCGAAGAGTCTATTGAATTCAGGAAGATATTGTCTCTCTTTTAGCTCCTTAATTTGCTACCTTACTTATACGGATTACAATCATTAATCATTCATGTGTACGTATGTACAGATAGGTGATTATTAATTTAAAGATCAGTATCATTTATACCAACAAATAAACCCAAAAGTACTTTCATTACTTCTAACAAAGAATGGACGACAGAAAATAATTTAGGTCTTTATTTATCGATAAAATAAGATTTATTGTATGTTGTTGGCAATTTACCAGTGTTCCAATATTCTAATTCGGGGTATTAATTAAGCGTACCCAATCTGACTTTTTTAATTATTAAATAATTTAATTATTAATTAAAAATTATAATTTTGGAAGATAACCAATACCAACCTGTGTGAGAGGCTCCAAACCTTCAGGAATTCTCGTGTGAGATCTATTGGCACAGGTAGCACTTTCTTTCCCACTTTTCCATTTACACTCGCAATTGGCAGGACACCCTGACAAAACTTTGGATAGCCCTAAAGCCAAGAGCATTAGCACCCATAGGAAGCCACTGAGAAGATCATGACGACCTCCGGAAGAACAATTGACACGCTTCCGGATTTTCTTTTGGCGTTTAGCACTAGTATCACTTGTAAATGAATTATCACCCCGCTGCTGCCCCTTGTCCTTCCATTTGAAACCTCGTTCAAATCTCCATTGCAGAAAACTGGGAGCCCATGAACACGGATTTTGATTCTCCTTTCCCACCGTCGTTTCCAAGGAACTTACTCGATTTCCCTCCATTGTGGTTTATGTGGAACTCCACATCCTCGCATTTTTTACAGTGCACACTTACTTAAATTAATCTGCCACTAAAGCAGCTGGATCTCCAATTATTATTCCTATTCACTATTTTATAACCACTTCTTTATCTTTCACTTTTACCATTTTCAGAAATAATGTCTCATTTAATGTACAACAATTGTAAACTAGATAATTCACAACAACACTTCCCTAAGTGAGCGTCTCATTACAAAAACAGTTGCAAAACTTTCAACAAACTTTTAGTAAACTGGCTTCACTACACAGCCGCAGACAATCAAATATTTAAGGCTATGCACCCTACACCCACACTATATAGTTTCCCAAAGAACAATTACTTGTAATTTATTTATATATTTATGTCAACGGCACAGCTAACACATGTTTATGTACTTTCTAGTTTTATTAAGGTATATTTTAATAAACATTGGAGAATTACACGTTCCTACAAAGAAAATTAGACTTTTACAAAATTGAATCAATTAATTTGATTTTGTACTAAATACATGTCTGGGTGTTTAATTACGCACCTTTAGCCTTTAGGGCTTGCAATTCCTCTCTTTTAATTCTTCGTAATTACTTTTATTTTTTAACCAAAATTGCTTAAACATTTAATAAAAACAATTTTAATAGCTAAAATAATTTAAATATATTCTCTATTGGTAAACTTCTATTAAAAAACAAAGGAAGATACATATTATTGCATGTTGTGTTGTTGTACGTACTTGTACCGTTGACATATATACATAAAGACAAGTCTCACAATTAGGCAAGATTTAATATTCAATTTTAAAAGGAACAATTTCCTATATTGTTTAACAATGTACGTGTTAAGTAGTTTCTTTTATGGGATTGTATGTATTTATAGCAATAGCCGGTAGAATACTGTAAATGATATACTTATATAGCTAATAGGAAGTTGAATAGCTCTGAGAAAGTTTTCTCTCACACCGAAGGTACCACATCCAAAGGTAACATTTACTAATTTGCCTTGTTCAAAGGAAGTCTTGCTTTTGTTTCAGCTTTAATTGTTAAATATAATGGGCTAATTGTGTTATCGCAGTGCGTTCTACAGCGGCACGTGCTATCGCTTTGTTTTTCTTTAGGAATCAATCTAATACCTAAGGTACAATATATGTAGGTATTATGTAACACTATAGCACATATGAATGAACACAATGCAGCACTCCATAAGAGTCGAACACTGAACACAAACCAAAACAAAAACCAGGCAATTTATTGTCCTGGAGTGTTCTGTTGTTAGTAGTCTTGAATGTATTATACTGTAGTGAAGTGAAAGGAAGAAAGAGCCTTGAAGGAAGCTTTCACTGAAATAGAAATACTTTCACCGCATCCCTGCAAAATAACATCTGATACACAAAACCGCAGTTCAGTTCACAAATTTTATTTAGTCGAGCCAAGCCAACTTTAACAAAACTATGCTATTGTTTGCAGACACACTTTAAATATTTATATTCTACAATAATGAATCCACAATGTATTTGTACGTATGTAGTGACATTATTCTCAACAAATTCACTTCCTTTAAGTGACAAGAAATACAAACTTTCACCATTCGATAATCAAAAGAAAGTCTTTCTTTGTTTCCATACTTTTAGTGACAAAATGCATTGCTTGACTTGACTTTTCTTGTAAAAAGAACATAAATTGGAATACCCGAACATTTCCCAATTAAATTTTTATATATATTCACAACCACAACAACAGCTAATCAAATGATAGTTTCACGAAATATTTACTTGCAAAATGCCCCAATTAGCAACACACTTGTAATTATTTATGACTTTTTATCTCACCTATTTATGTTGGTAAAAATTCTGTACTCAATTTAAACAAGTGGACCCTAAATAATTATTTATATTATATTATGTAGGTATATTTAAACACGCTGTATATAATAAATAACAAACACCTTTATAAGAATTATTCACTTTTTTAGTTCTGCACGTCTATAAACACTTTTTCACAACTCTTGAGTATTTTTGTAGTATTAGTATTAGCATGGAAGTTATATGAGTTTTGACCTTGTTTAATCTTTTGAAAAGCAGAGACGACGATGGGTGTCCTTGTAGAAGAAGAGAAAAACTCCGATGAAGAGGAGATATGTGACTGCTCCAATTAGGAAGCCCAATCCAAGCATAATAATCATTTGGCTGGTTTCTTTATGCAAATATACTATCTAACTTGACAGAAAGTGTAAGTATAGTAAATTATATTTTAGTATATAGTCTTACACATTGACGATATAATAAATAGATATGCTACTGCTACTTGGTGTGTTGTTGAGTTGACGTATTGATTTTATTTATTTCAATAATTTCATTAGAAGTGTAGACTTACATTATCTTCACAACACACAGTTAGGTATGTAATGGCCAAATTGACAAGTAGCTTATAGAAGAACTTATAGAAATGTGTAAATCGACATGGAAGCTTTGCTGACTTGACTGTGACGTTTGTCTGTAGACTTGAAATCCTTTTCATCTGAATTGTCTTTATCTGCGAATTATTTATGTAGTGCTAAGTAAAGGTCGTCTTGTCTACAAGTTTAGGTAAAAACTTTAGTTTTAGTATGTAGTGAGGTACAGGGAGCTGTGTGAGTGAGGCAGAACTTGTTCTCCAGTATTCAGGCTTCAAGTTGACTTTGGCAATATATTCTAATTCCCCGTTCTCTCTTTCAAAGATGGATTGGGATGTTTCACAAAACTTTTCTTTCCTTTCCTGGAAATTGACGACGTTCACTTCCAAACTCACTTCCTTGATTCCTTCGGATACCTTCCCAATTTATCTCTGAAAAACGCAATAAAATTATTGTTAGCAAATTCAGGAAGTTTATGAACAACAATATACTGAAGTTTCTATTAAATATATTTTGTTAAATATTAGTAGCACAGAATAAATAAATGTTTTGCAAAAAATGATAAAAGATCTTCAAAAATTTGTAAGCTAAACAAAAGTCAGAACACCTCAAAAATATTTTATTTCCTAATCCTCTCTGGACTGAATTTCCTTTTCAGTGAAGATGAGTTTGATATTGGAGTGAGAGGCATTGCATTCATGGATGGAATAGAATATAGAATGGAAAATAGTGAAAGAGAATTGCTAACAGAAAATCTGAAAGTCAAAGTTGCTAATGTTGTATTCTTTCTTTCCTCATTGTGTTCTCTCTTGCTGCTCCCTTTCTTTCTTTTCCTTTGCTGTCTCAGCTTAGGAAACATTAGCTTAGTGATCCATTCTGATTTGCTCAAGGAGCAATTACTTTTGGGAAGCTGATGGTGATCCAGTATGACGTGACGTGATGATTTCAGAGAAAATCTGAAGCCTTTCAATATCCCACGAACAAAACACAACAAGGAAGCAGACACTGCACTATTATTCCCTTCCTCAGCTATTTACGTTATACTATTACCTACTCATAATATTATCCCTTCATAAATAAATACATAAACAAGTTCTTAACCATCAAAAAATACATTCTACAACCTATAAGTATAATATATCTACTGAATATTTATACATGTTATGTACTACATAGTCTGTATTTCCAGTATCTATTATCTATATTAATTTATTTGGCCACATTGCAAAGAAAAGTAGCTATTACTAATATACCTACGATATAGAAAATCCAGCCAAATTTTTTATTCATACTCGTAGGTTCTTTGCTTACTAAATTTTGCCATTAGTCAGCAATCCAGTTGTTTGAGGATGAAAGATCTGGAATGCCTGAGACACTCAGGAACTCCATAGAGTCATCATAAATAGTCTGGTGGTAAAGCAAACTGACTAACAACATCTTTCGATTTTCTATACCTCGACTGACATCCTAAAATTACTCGCTTTTTTCAATGCAAAATCCTTTCCCAGATTCTAACTTATACTTAATACGTAACGAAAGGTAGAACGAAAGAGCCACCAACAGATCTTATACTTATGATTATTCCCAGAGTCTTAATTTAACATATAAATTCAACTACAACCACCGCACGAACTCGTGGTAAAATATTTTATGGAAATAATAATTTGCAACAATTGCGGTCTATTTAATAGACTAATTAGTTTAGAGATACAATTACCATTTTTTTAATGCGTAATACAATCTGAGCTTTATAAATATTATAAATAATATGTGTTACGGTTATATTTATATAATAAATAGATTAAGAATATTTGCAATGCACAACTTTGCGTTCGATCTGTGAGTGTATACAACAGCAGCTGAAAATCGAATCGAACTCCAAGTCCAATGACATCCTCCTATAAGATGTGTTCCATTGTGCTCACGTTCCTTTTAGTAAATAATCTCCTATACTTATATTTATATCGAACGGAGGAATAGAATGAAGATGTTCCACAACTCTACACTTTCTCTGGACAGCGACAAATGACTGGAGCCAAGAGTCATCATTCATTCCGCATCCAATCCCTCTTCCTACTTTAGAATCTCTTTTCCTTATTTTAGATTCCCGATTCACAGAGCTCCAGATTCACCGAAAACATCTACCACCCACTTTCTGTGTTGTACAATGCTTTCAAAATTTCCAATCCACCTTAGCATAGCCACATGTGTATATCTATAGCTAAGATACTATAAAATGTATATCATACAATACATACGTACTACATATTATACCTGAGTGTATTTTTCCTCTGTATCATTCCATTATTCTCAAAAAAAATTATAATACTTTTTCTTATAAGAAAATACTATTACTTCCCCTAGCGGAGTACCGAATAAAATATTTTAAGAAATTATTCTCTTTGAACAGGATTTGTTTGAACAACCTTGGATTAAGATAATGATATCTAAGAAAACAAAAGGTTCCATTAAATGTGGAACTTTCCTGTTAATAAAGAAAATGCAGATCAGGGGCACCAGGGGGAAGGGTGTCCCAAATGTCTCCAAATTGTACCTACATAATACTTAATGGATTAGCGTATGCACTTCCTCCTCTCCATAAACATGCAGTTTGCTCTCTATGGAAGGCAGCTCGTGTACAAAAATGCTACCACCCTTTATTTTCACTTTTAACTATTTTCCGTACGAATTAAAAAAATTCCACAGCACTCGGCAATAAGAGCAAGCTTACATGTATTCACATGTGAAAGAAGGATACAGTATACAATTTTTTCTTCTTCGCAAACAAGAAAAACACAAAGAAAGGGCGCACCGCAAATAAACACACTTTTTCAATCTTCTGTATTCACATTTGGTCAATACCAAAAGTAGCTTTGCACACGACATAGCAACACAACAGCAGAAAAGAGTCACTTTCACTTCACAAGAATATTTTAGCGCCACCAGAAATAAAGAGCTAGCACTCATTTTACTATAGTCTCCATATTAAAATCCATTCTGATGCAGCCAAGACGGACGCCCCAAACAAAGTAGCTCGTTCTGGCGTCAAAAGTCAAAAAGATTCACAAAAGTTATCGACAGTGCTTAAGGCATTTGAAAAACAATAAATGGAAAAGTGTGAGCCTGCGGCCTCCGAAAGAAAAACACTCAATAAATATCATCTCAGCCATGTCAGAGAGAAAGGAATGGAGAAAGTATTTGCCAATGTCAGTAGATAGACCGAGCACCTGGAGAAGAAAGTCACTAAAGCGAGAAGAACTGCTCACTTATGCAAAGAAAAGAAAAGGGTAATACACTTCTGTAGCTCTAGGACTTGTATCACGTTCAAGGAATGTGAAAGCAATGGAATATAAACGCCAATTAAGGAGCTACACGGAAACCAATGCAAAAATGTTTAGCGTATACACAACCACTTAAATCTGCACTATACATATCACTAGTAAATAGGTATCCAATAATATCTATCCTCATATTTCGCTGTCATGTCACAGTACAGTCAATAAAATAAAATACAAAGGAAAAGTACCATTCTCCGTATATAGAGCATATAATATATATTATGTATCACATTCTATGTACGCAAACTACAGATAATCCTATACAGGGAATACTACTATTATTTATGCACATTGAATTATATAATTAGTACCTACGTGTACATTTTTGCATATTGTGTCGCCTATAATACGGGTAGAATAACTTATTAGTCATTATTAAGTTCATTGTAACTAAACAATCACAATTTCTCAATTAAAATTCTCTTTGTATGTGCATACTATATTACTTATACATATTACAGTATATACTTGCATATTATAAGTATATATTATGTATATTTTCTACAATACCTATAGTACTAGTACTACTATATGGTTATGAATATGTGGTAGCTTAACTTGTTATACACTACGTATTGGTATGTCCAGTAATATTACATTAGCATAAAATACATAACATAACAACGTAACTTGGCTTCTTTCCTTGTTTGTGCATGACACTCTCACTCTAAACTCTAAATCTAAATGTATAAAATATGTAGGTGACTCCTAAACTTGAAAGAGAAGAGAAAACAGAGTTGACGTTACTGTTATCTATGAAATAGATATACATAGAACTCAATACTTAAAGTACTTCAAGTACAACACATAAGAACAGGAATAAGTGTGACAAGGGAAGACTGCCAAGCCAAGCCAGGCTACATATTTGAATACCAGAGAATTTACATGCAGACATTTACATAGAACTTGTCACATTGGCTGTCTGGCATTGTAAATACAGTAAAGGGAAATACGCCCAGTTTGAGTCAGCATTTCTCAAATTGTGGAGCATTAGCACCATTAAAAGTTTTTTATTTTTACTTGGCTACAGCCGTTTTACAATGGTTTATTTCAACAGTACATTCCTTTTTGGCGTAATACAAGTAATATTCCACATTTTGAGAATTGCTGGCATCTGTACGTATGTAGAGTAATTGTAGGGAGTAAAAGTACGGGAGAATGCACCTACGCATAAAATGCATTTAGAGTAACTGAAATATTATTATCTGTTTAAGAAATGTAGA
>JAQFYC010005717.1:0-13747 GCA_034694165.1 Tomocerus mixtus
GACGTCGACGGTGCCCGCCATTCTTTTTACGTGTGAGCTTGATCTTGTGAGCAGTACTGCCATTAACATTGTTGTTAAGCTGGGAAGGATGATGAAAGGGAGGAGGAATGTCATTACTACAGTTATCAACATCCACATTTATCACCTCCTCGCCTGGTTCCAAATCACCAAATGGGTTGGCATTTTCGGTATCTTGGTCATCAGTGGTTCCAACAGGAGTGTTTTCCTGCAGCAGTAAATTTTCCATTGTTCTAATGTACACCTCTTGACAGTGCTTATCTCCCGTAAGCAATGGATTCATACGGAACTGGGCAATAAGGTACGATCTTGGAAGACGAGTCAAATCAAATTTGCAAAGCAAGTCCTTCAGAAACTGCGAACGATGACAAGCATCCAAACGGACCCAGTCCATCATTTTAACAAATGCCCATTTTTCATCTTCCTCGTCTACTGGTGCTGGCCGACATGATAATAACTGAACGATCTAAGAATAAAAATCGAGACACGTGTATTCAGACTGAAGGAGGTTACTACCCGTACATTTGCGGTGCAGCTCCAATTAGACATTTATTTTACCTGTTCGTATGTAAAATCAGCTAAATGTTGTGGTTTCCCATTCGTATCTGATGTAGGGGAAATTGTATCTATAATCCCATTTCTCATCATGAAAGTCTTTATATCTTTCTCCACACATTGGACTCCGAAAAGTTTTGATTGCATCAACAGTAAGTGGCAATTTTCCTTCGTCATTATCTTGTTGACCACTTCTCTGCATTTCTTTATCAATTTGTGAAGGGCCAGCGTACGCGCACTATTCATTAAACGAAAGACGTTACTCCGGTCGATGGTGATACGTCCATAGTATAGGTAACTAGAGAATATTAATAAAAACGTAAAAGTTAGCGAGATAATTTCACAAGTGCTTCATTATAAATGGAAATATGAAATAGCAATGCTTACATCATGATTTGACAGCAGCTTAGTCCATCCAAGTCGACAGTGTATGTTTTAGCATATCCGAAAGCAAAACTCCGTTGAGAAGTGAAGATTTGGAAGAAATATGGACAAAATATACTGATGACTCGTCCGTGTACCGGAACTGGACAAGAACCGTCGCGACAATACAAAACTGTATCGTACGGAGCGTTACCACTGAAAACAATTATAAGATTTATGGTACAATACCGGGCTATCTCAACGCCATTGCATTGGCTCTCTCCAAGTCAAGTCAAGGCTTATATATATATATATGTCTATTCTTGATTCTTTATTATATGGTAATCGTATAATGAGTGATTGATGAGTGAAGGAAGAGTGTAGAGGCAATTAGGCATAGTAGGTAAAGGTACTTACAAATCTGTAATGTAGTCCACTAAAGGTTTTCCGGCAACAATGGTATCATCTTCGAAATCCAAGTACATGAATTCCTCTTCAACAGGCTGCTCAACCGGCTCAGCCCTATCATTATGCTGTGCTTCTGGATCTGGATTTTCTGGGATGGGACACTCATTTGCACAACCCTGACCCTGAGTAGGTTGAGGAATTGTTGAGTCCAAATTAATTATAGTGGCCATTCCAGTTCCAGCTCTGGCTGTATAAATAAGTAGTATAAAAAAACACTTGACTAAAATAATAATGCGATGATGACATATTCTTTACATTTGACGTTGAGAAGCTTGGATACTCATTGTCAATAGACCATATACTCAATCCCTCTTTTTGTTTGGACTTAGAAAAATGAACTTTTTGGATCTCCTTATAACCTGGTACCAAATGTGTATCAATCGAAGGCACTAGTAAAGGACTTTCAAATAACATCAATTTCATTTTTGTACGGTCCGTTCATGAGTAATTCAAAAAATCCGATTTTCGGATTTTTCGGATCCCATTGATTACTCACGAACGGGACACCGTAGAAAAATGAAATTAGTGTTATTTGAAAGCCCTTTACTAATGCTTTCGATTGATACACATTTGGTACCGGGTTATAAGAGGATCCAAAAAGTTCATTTTTCTAAGTCCAAACGAAAAGAGGGATTGAGTATATGGTCTATTGCTGGCAGGACAGCTGATCGGTTATTTGATGGGAAAATGACACAAATAATTAAACTAGTACCTAACTTCAAAATGAGTTTAAGGTCTACTGCGCATTAAACGTAAGATACTTAACTTAGCGTTGTTTTATTTTGACATTCTAAATTCAATGCTGAATGCTTGTTGACCATTTTAACTTACTTAGATTCTGAGCATTGAGCATTGTTATGTTGACTGTAGTACTGACCGACCACTGGCTGGCATGACATTTAACAGTTTAATTTTAGGCAGTGATAAATTTTGAATGACATGACAGTTAAGAGAATCTTACCGAGAGGAGGAGCCATTTTTTCAGTTAATTTGTCTGGTTGCTGGTTAATTGTATTATTATTTAGTTTGTTTAAGTGGCTGTCGCTGTCACGGGCCAAGAGAGTGGTTGCTGAGGAGGAGAAGTTGTGACGGGAGTTGAAAAGATAAATAATATAATATTTATTCCTGGGAAGCAATCCTCGCTGAGTGTTCCTGCTCAAAATTTTGTATTTGTGATTCGAGCTAGAAGTGGCTGCTGTAAATGAATTGAGCTTCTGCAGGCTTTCGCTTGTTTCCTTCAGCTGCGGCTGGCGAATGAACTTGTTGATGTGCACTAAACGAGCAATATTTAGTCCTGTTTCACAAGAATATGTATTAGCAAAATGAGTAAACTCTGTCTGACGACCAAACTGGTTTTTTAAAGGATTATCCAAGTGATTACGATAAGTTGATGATGATAATGATGTGAATTTCAAAGAACGTCCTCCTCCGACAGCAGGAAAAGAATTTGGTGAAACAATTGATACTTTCAGTCGGCTCAATCTCAAATGTTGCATAAACATTATTAGGAAAATCACAAATGAAATGAAAGATTTCCTACCGAAAAGTAACCGAAAAGGGCTGCTTTTTAGAATAGCAGCGTTTTAGCGTAATATAGCACTTCTACTAGTTCTAGTTGTGTTTTAGAAGTGTATTTACAGACTGTTTTGTAAGGTAACTATAGTGAGATAAAATTATGCAATCGATTTTAAATTTTTACTCTTTCAAGTTAAACCAGAAACTCGCTCTACTAATCTGATTAAGTGTGTTTTATTTTAAATTTTTGTAAGTATTCGGAAGTGCCAAGCGTAAATCACATTATAATATTTTAACTTGCATTAAAGCATCAACAGAACATTACATTGCATTGCATCTTCACATCGCATCAGCTACTTACTTAATATTATAATACATACCTACTACGTACAATACAAAACACTATTGGTAAAAACAAGTCTTCTCTCTTTACTTTCACCCATTCATTCTGCACTTTCAGCTGTTCGTGTCCTTTACTCACACTCACATATAACTTATGTCCCGTATTAACAATATTGCACTAAATATATTATTCTGTTTCCATTTCCTGTTCGGCTATCGGCACAACTTATTTATGAAAATTATTGAAAATGGAAAGCATAACTCCTAGTAATATGTATAAATAGTGTGGCTCAACTTGCTAGGAATGAATTTGTCTTCGGTAGGCATTTATGCTTATTATGTTGGTATGTAGAATGATGTTGTATGCATGTTGTTTGAAAAATATTTTTTCAAAAGCAACGAGAAAGCAGATTTTCACACGTAAAGCCACAACCCTTGCTTTATATGTACTTTCTCCATTTAACTAAATGGAGAAAGCATAAATTTTCCCAGGTTTTAAAGGTAACCACGGCCAGATCCCTTCCCCAGATTTCCACAGGTCAACCTATTTGCCGGTTGCCACTGCCAACTTTTCCCGATCCCTGGTATGTATGTAGTTTTATGACTGGTTTCGAAGTATGCCGAACAAATTGGTTATAACTACTTCAATTTTATCTCTAAAACGAATTAACATGTCAGCCAATTTACATTTTGAAGAATGGGAGGTATAATTATGTGTAACAGCATAACGGGCCAGACATGACAGCAAGCAGTACTGCTACAGTTACAACACAACGATCTCCTGCGCTTTAAATTGATAATTGTCTTTGCTTTCTTTTTAACTGTAGTTGTCATTTACAGTACTTATCTGGAGATATCTACTAAGGCTTACTTGTGTTACAAGTTGAATAAGAAAGTAATTTTTAGGATTTTAGTTTAGAATAATGAAATTCTTATTTTAAATGAGATTGAGATTAGAAAACAATTCTTGTATGGGTATTAATATAATAAAAGTGTATCATTTTATGCAGATACCTACATTCTATATTTTTGTTATGGCGCTTAGCACAACATACCTTAGTAATCGTAAATATTTTTGCAACCTTACATGAAAAAATTGATACTTTGTTTGCTTAAGTTCACATGGGTATAGGCTCTACGCATAATATGTACATGTATTATATTATTCCTTTTTCACATCTTCCGTGCACTCAATCTCACCAACATTTAAAGGCATACCTTTTCCTTAAAATTTAGTGCAGATGCTTAAAAATAAAATACATGGAATAGTTAAAGCCTTTACAAGCATTTTATTGTTAATAAACAACAATTTCACCGAAGTATATTATAATGAAGAAACAACGAACAATTTTATTTTTACAGTGTCATTTTTAAACTTATTATGGTTACTTTTTGATCATACTTAGAATGCGGAATCATTTGCTGAGTCGATGTTAATTTATTAAATACAGATCCATCAGACTTTTTTTTTATTAAATCACAAACTATTAACAAGTAAAAATCCCTAGGAATATTAGATAATTTATTTATAGTACAGATTTGTACTGTACCATTTTCTTTTTATTATCATTAGGTAACATTATTAATTACATATTACATACAGATACTTAAACATGAACAGTGATTGCCAGTTTACCGACGTTTCTATTACAATTACGATAAGAAGGCCAGTGTCGGTAAATGCTTATTTAGTTATTTGATTTGAACTTTGTTGAATGTTATTAAATCTATGTATGATTTAATTAGGAATAACTTAGCAATTTAGAACGATATTTATCTTATTACATTATTTAGCGAATAATGTAACTATGTCATAATTGTAATAATATTATTGGAGCACAGAAATGACAATTTATTACTATCATTTTGCGGCTTGCGGTAATGAATTCCTGATTCCTTTATATTGAATATTATGAAGGCATTCCACTTGAAAATCTTACATCGTTAATTGGTGCCCTAGAGGTTACGGATTCAAGGAGGTGGTACGTTATCGTCGAAAGCACCACTGCCAAAATACACCACAGTGGGATGAATACGTAGTAAAGGGGTAAATCCCAAGACGGTATTTCTAACTTTAGACAAAGAAGAATTTGAACTGCGACTTTAAATACGATTGCGATGACGAATTGTAGTTTGCTCGGTAATTTAAACGTCATCCAAAATTGAGTCCGAGTGACACAATTGTCATGAGAAATGTGTTTACACTTGTTCACCACGTAAAATCCAACGTAAGTTAACACAGAACCATCAAATATCCACATTGGTATAAACACTATGAACCAATTCCACTGAGTTCTTTGATCTAGACGAATCACTAACAAAATTAGGAAGACCAATCCAAGAAACCAGCTCAGCAGTGCTCGGTGCAAAACGGCCATTGCGAAGTTTAGACTTCAAGCCATTAATTCCTTTTGGGCCAAGTATTCTTAGCAATCAGAATTTTCCTAAGGACTTCCTCTCATAAGTTCGTCATTAACTACATACAATTGCAATTTATAGTTTTGGGAAATCGCCTTTAACTTAAATATGAAAGTGCCCGGATTCATTCATTGATAATTTTCTGCTACTTGTCTGTCCAATGTGTTCTTATTCCTTAAATCTTGTGCGATCTGAATCTTCTCAGTGTGTGAATAGTTTGATCTCCTGCTTTAAAATCCTGATCTGATTTGTGGCCGTCCTTTTTAAGAAAAAATTCCAGTATTTTAATGCAAATAAGAAACTTCTTTACTTCTTTTATGGATTAAATGCGCCAGACCAACGTGAAGAGCCCTACTTACTGTAAAAAGGTAAGAAAACATGCAATTAAATCATAAATCAATAATATTTAAGATTGTATAATATTTTTGACAGAAAAATAACACAGTTTTTAAATAATATAACTCGATACTTAATAGTAAGTTACCTTAATAGTTTTTCCCCGAAAGATGTTTTATTCATCGAAAATGTCATTATTTATTGTTTCTACAGATAATTGAAGCGAAGATATTGTTTATTTCCAGTATGTAGAAAATTGTGATGTGTTATTTGTGTAGTATTTTTATCAGTTGTCGCTGTAGTTACTGCTCACACAATAAGTCTCACTGCGAATGTATGAGTATGCTGTGTTTGGTTGAATTTAGCGCAACTGTGTTGGAAACGCAAAGCACGGGATTCCCAGCTCAACTAACTGAATAGGAGAATGTACGCATGAAACACAATTTATTTTTTAGTACTTTAATTTTATGGTTTTTTACTGTAGCAGTAAAGTTTATCGAACGACCGTTACATGGAACTGGAATGCTGAGTTTAATTAGAGTGTGTTTGTCTCAACTTGGCAATTTTATGAAATTCACAAAGATCTAATATTGCTGATGAGCATGTAACGGTCTTATTGACGCACGTATGAATATTTCCATGATATTAACTTAACTTACACAATCTGATACATTTGCTCCCAGCGGGTTTCATGCATTAGATGTAGGACCATTTAGGCAAATAAATAGTAAAGCTAACCAAAGTGAGACTTTATACAAACAACACTTTTGCAATACAAGTATCGTGCAACTAATGGGGTCTTTATTAATAAAAAAACAGCTATGAATTGCTCTTTAGTGCTAAAAATTCTGAATCAGCCCAAACCTGCCACACTAATTAAGTAATTTAATGAAATTACATGGTGAACTTCTTTTATGAAGATAAAGACACCTATTATTGTAATTCCTTTTGAGGATTCATACCGGAGCATTTAATCTCTGTGTGTAATAGTTATAGTAAAGGGTTAATTTTCTTGGAAAATATTTTAAAGGATTAGGCAAATTAAGATTTTACAAGTAAGCCATCTCCAACTAAATAGGTCTTGGATAGGCTAGCTGCTTGTTTGTTTAGAATTATAAAAGTTTTCATATTTTTGCAACTTAAAATTGTAAATAGTTTAATTAATATTACATACTATATTCTAAAAGTACTAAGCAAGTGTAGTTAAGTTTTCCTTGCTATGTTGCATAATGTGATATTTGATACTTGGAGATACATTATGGATTATTATGAGATTATGAGATTATGGTAGAACTATCCAGGTGGTCATCAATACATCTTTCCATTTGTTATTAAGATATGTTGCAATCTAATTCATTAAACTTTGATGCGCTCAGGTCCGGTCAAATACATGCATGAAAGTTACGGAAGTGAAGTACAGGCCAGGCGACGAGAACTCCATTGCTAGACTTCACTTGTAGACTAATCAAATTGGAACAACAAGCTACAACTTTCAGAAATAATTATTTTTATAGATTGTTTCATCTTTTCCGGGTATGAATTCAGCAGCGTTTTTGTGATACCTATACTATTGGCAGTACTGGCTACATACCTAGATATATATTACGGCCAGGTCTATTTATCCTAAATAAATAAGTGCATATTATCAGTTAAGTATTTATATTACGTATAAAATCGCACCCGTCTTTTAGCACTATGATATGATCTATATGTAGGATACATAAAATATACTATATACATACAGACAAGCAAAATGTAAACTGGAGCTGGAGTTCTTCACAACCATAGCTTTGTCAATGCTAACTCATTTTGTCAACCTACTATATCAGAGAAGGTGGGTACAGATACAGATACTGTTCAATACTCCTAGTTCGGGTACCTATGTAATTTCTATTTGTAATTTCAACGCATAATACATGCAATAATGTATAGATATACGTATTAATGTGTAGAAACACTTGTCTAACAATGATAGAAGGCTTATTCGTCCGCTTGCCCTGTCCACACTCCTAGCTGAGTCGGGCTCGTGTTTCTTCGCTAATTTTTCTAAGTACTAGTATAACAATTAAATTCATCGTTGATTTCCGCCTGTTTTTGGCTCGTAAATGTCAACAATTTTTGCTGCACAAAACAATTTATGTATGCAACGCTTACAAAATCCTCAGTTGTTGTCTGTATATTCAGCTAAAATGTACTATTCATTTAATTCATAGTACATAGCAAAGAAATAGATTACAATTTCTAGTTGCTCTTCTAGATCATTGTCCTTGAAGAATTAATCTGCTTTAAAGATTTCTCAAAATACTTTCCTTCTTCTTCACTACCTAATTGTAAAATCTTTCGTTAGAGAAACTAACTTCGGTGGTTTATTATTCACTACTTACAACTTTATATTGTGTTAGCCATAATTATTAGGTTTAGTTACTATTATCTTACTTTCTAGTTCTAGGTTTATATTATTCTTTCGACATCGAAGGAATACTTTTATTAGTAGAGAGGTTTAAATAGTCAGAAACAATAATAGCAAATATGGATTTGCGAGTGGGAATGGTTCTAATTTTAGCCAGTGTTCCCTTCTTGACGCTGTTGAATCCTGGAAATCTGTATAATATATCGGAATATAGTGATAATCTCACAAATGATATGCCAGTGTCGTCAGATGAGGGAAGCCACGAGCACTTTAACTGCAACAAGGCTCACAACATTAATATCCGAGCTTCTTTGTCCGTCTCAAATCTTGCGAAACGCATTATTTGCGTAATAAGTCTCTATTCCGTCTGGCAAGTGATAAGAGCAATCGATTATGACCTGATTTTCCGGATAATAATTGTAATCCTTCCTATTTCGGTTTCTACAACTCTTGTTACACTAGTTGACTTCCTAAGCATGAAATTTTATTACCATGTTACGAGGAGGATTCACTCTGTGACCACTATGGACACCGCTATCTCCATTGTTATCCTCATAATGCCGAATTGTTATTTCATGCTCTCTACACCGAGTGACACGGTCGTCTATTATGCATTAATTACCGCCGTGTTGTTAACCCACTTGGGAACTCTTTTATGACGATTTCTGTAAAACGGTTTCGATTTAAGGTGTAAATATTTTAAGTAGGACATAATTTAATACATTTACTTAATTAAGATTTGTCAATTAGCATTTATACATTTTATATATAGAACTATATAGATTGAATTATAGGTTAGACGAATATTCATCAAAGGGATTGTTTGTACATGTTAGATTTATTTAAGCAATTATCGATTCTTCGCAATTAAACCTGTTCTCCCCCTAAACTTGGGTAATTTCTGTGCAATGATATGCTCTAAGATTAAAACTATTTTGACATCTGCTATTAACCAAGGTAAGTACATAAAATTATTCTTAAAAACATAATTTTTTTTATCTAACTATAGTAATATGCATCATCTCTGTATGTATGTATGTACACCTAGGTATAACAAGCATCCTTTTTTACTTTAATTTTGCAATCCATACTTAGAGTTGCATGTTTAACCTCAAACTCTGAAATACGCAATTAGTTAATGTATAAGTAGTGAAACAGGGTAAAATTATTTCAAGTTCATCTTTGTCATGATGTATACATAATTACAGATAGTGCTATTAATTGCTGTTGTGTGTATATTTTATAGTAGTCTAATGTTCTAGTCTGTGAGTACCTACATATTTTGTTAAAAGGAAAGGAAGCACTTCTGGTTGGTACTTTCCAATTAACAGACGGGCATTAATTTCAGTTCAGTTTCAGTTTGGACGATACTGCGATTATAAGTATAAAAGAGGATAATCAAACACGCACGTACTATTGCCAGACAAAATTGTTTGTGCAAATAATATTTACTTCTTTGTACTATGTTGTCTTTTATAGTCTTTTTATAGAATAGGGAAGGATCAACAAGGATCAATACAAAGTGTATCATTCAATTTTTATGTTTAGGTTTACTAAGGAGCTTGTCTCCTTTGTGAGTTTGCTATGTCTGTCCGTCCGTCCGGATGGTTACTCAAAGATGATTTGAGATATCGACTTCAAATTGTTTACATGACCTAGAGGGGTGCCAGGAAAGATGTCATTGAAATATGAGGAGAATCGACCACACCCTTTCGGTGTTGTGACCACGCCCAGAAAAGTTGTAATTTGCAACACTTCCAAATGATGTATCCCTCACAACCGATAAATATAATTCAATTAATTTTAAACTTTGATAATACAGTACAAAATTTCATTTCCCCAACAATTACCACGGTTTATTATGTATCTACATAATAATATTAAACTACTTTATCCAGTTTTAGTCTGGAGGCTGAATAGGTAATAAAAACTTTGCGGAATAACATAAAGGTTTACTGCATTCAAGTTTTATGATTTAAGAAAACTATTTGTTCTGTATCATATTTATCAAAATCATGTCATGATCATGATTATGTATTTGTAGTAGTACTGATAACACAGTTATGCTAATTCAGAGGGAATTGTACTGTCAAAAGGCAAAGAGAAGTCTATTGTTCTATCAATTCTGATTGATTTTATGTATATGGGTGAGCGAATTGAATTAGATGTTCATTTCATACACAATGCAATGAGAGAGGAAGCAGACCGCTCGCTCGCCTGGCCTGTCTGCCTTTCCACGTTTTATGATGTTTGCTAGTTTAGTTGATTGATAAGGTTCGTCAAATCAAGTATTTAGCAGTTCCAGAGCCAAAGTACTTAGATTATCATTCATCATCATTATTATACTGCTAATTCGCTTCAAAACTACAAATAGATAGGTATACATACGACATACGTAAATTAATGTATTGTGTACAGCTTACCATTTTAATCATGCGATCATGTCAAAACTGCCAAGTATTAGTTTAGTATCCATTCTCTTACTAATGGTATCTTTAAGTAGTTCATAATCCTGTTTTTCAAAGTGTAGTGTGTAATACGAGTATCATAGGTTGTAGGGTAGACACATCGTAATGACTGTGTCCCCTACTTATAACAAGTAAGAGTAGAATAATAATTTCCATAGTCTGGAGTCTTTATACGTGAATACGTGTATTAATTTATGTTCAAGAAAATATATTACTCTGTAATTTATTATTCATTAATCATTACGCGTGAGACTGGAAAAAGCTGTCTAGCTGATTGTGTGTGTCTGTTGGGTTTGCAGATTTATATTTTAAAACAGTATCCAAAATGCATTCGTCATGCATATCTAGAGGAAGATTTAAGTCTCAATTAATGTATCTGTAACCGCGGTCACATCAGTTACATACATAGGTAGATCCGCTTAATATTAAAGTTCCCAGCAATCCCCTTGTGTACTAGAAAGTCTCGAGTATTTAAATCAATTTGGAACGAACTAGTTTAATTGTCCACCAATACACATGATATATTGTAGTGCAAAGCCAATTGTTGTTAACAATACGTGACATCACGAGCAATTAAAACTTGGATTGAGTTACAGAATCGGTATCGCATTGCAATTTATATAGGATGCAAACATTCATTCACAAGATAAATACGTGCAACCTATTAGGGTTACATTACATCCAGTGCAGTGTGATTAGATTAGATTAGTAAACTAAAATGTAGGTATAGTTACTGGTTGCTACTTTTTAGAATAATTTGTATTTAGTTAAAAAGTCAAAAAGGGAATAACTTTCATTGTATTTAATTACTCTGTGCAATGCAAAAGTAGCGAAAATGAGATTACATAAATACATACATGTAGTAGGTATGTAGGTATGTAATAAGCGGAAAAGAAGATAATATCTATAACGATAAGCCAAATAAATATATTTATTGTGTTTCTTATTTTTGTTATAGTTTCTGATCTGGGAATCAAAGTGAATCGAATCTTGTGTAAAATTTATCTTAAAAGGACTACTACTTATTATTTTTGAAGTAACTGTAGCATCTAAGAAGATCTCTAATTGTATCGACGGGGAAAGCAAATCAAAATCATGGCTGCAACTGTAACGAAAAAATCTGCTTGGATGCTAATTCTACTGGCAGCGATTTACATGGTCGGTGAACTGGGTCACTTTTTAATTGGTGTCGTCAGTCGTGCAGTTGCTCAAGATATTCACTACGGGGACAAAGGATGCTTCCTACTTTCTAACTATAGCGATTATTCTGCTAAGATATGTACAGATGAAGAATCCATGGAAGAGTAATGATTATTTCATTATAAAACTAATTACCTACTATTTAACTTAAATTAAAATTATTATGAAATAATATTGCAGAAATTAATGCTTTTAATAATGTCCTTTTAATTTTAAAATTAGTTGTTTGAGTGTTAATACAGAAGACGGAAGTTCTCCTTGCGAATGGAATTATTCCGGTTTGGGTCTGGAATACCAAATTCTCGCCGGGCCGAGTTTCATTGCAGTGTTCACCGTAGCGGGTATCTTCTGGGGCATTGCTGCTGACCGGGCTAATCGGGTTTACTTACTTTCTGCTGCTACTCTTTTATTTAGTGTTGCTATTGCTGGAACTGCCTTTTCAACAAAATATTGGCATTTGGTTATTTCTCGAATGGCACTTGCCGCTGGGTACGTCTTTTCTAAAAGTTACTATTATAAATATGTATAGTTATGGGAATTGTGGGTAAATATGTCTAAAACTATTTAAAATCCATGATTTTTTAAATACATAGGTAATTAAATCGTATGTATTTGTGTATTATAGAGAGGCTGGATGTAGTCCTTTAGCCGCCGGATTGATTTCCGATGTTTTTCCGTCCAATCATCGAGGTCTCGCAATGAGTCTGTTCAATTGGGGAATTTACATCGGGTATGGCTTTTCTTATGCTGTTGGCAACTATGTCACTGCCGCAAATATACTGGACCAGGTAGTCTATAAATCAAAGAAGTAAACCTAAAAGATTTGTCCTAACATAGCGGACATAACCTAACTTAGTTGTTGTACATACTGAATATTGTACATATTTAAATGTGTTTTTAGGGTTGGAGAGCCTCATTTATTATTAGCGGAATCCCTGGGATTTTGATCGCTGTCTTATTTGTCTTGACAGTTCAAGAGCCTCCGAAAGTGTCTACAACAGCGGAAAATGTAGGAAGTGGTGATGAAGAGACCGAGAAATCGAAATCTCAAGAGGGAAGTGGGACTCTATACAAAGTTGAAGACTCCCCTGCCAATTCCGATAAGAATGGGATAGTGGATCAATTAGACGTCGTTGATCCGACAGAGAAAGACGAGAAGGTTTCAGCTTGGACTATTTGTAAGCGACCTGTTATCCTCATTCTTGGTCTGGCTGCTTGCATCCGGCATTCTGGTAAGTTATATTATGCTGAATAAATGCATATTGTCAGTTTAACAAATTGTGTATTGTGCTAAATACTTTGAGGATTTATAATTTGCATAACTTTCATAAGCCGAACAAGAGATTCTTTGTTTCCATTTATTTTGTTTGTTAATTAAATAGTACATTCTATGTATTGGACAAGCCATGCAGGATACAGTTCTTTGTAAATAGTTATATGTAATATGTACGTAAGCAGATGAAATGTACTTTTTTTTTTAAATGTTCTCCGATCCCAATTCCACTATGAAAACCAACCTTTAGTGTAAACTGTCAATACATCTGATTTATATGTGATTTTATAGATACATATAAATGTCGTAGTTCTTCGATGCATTAACCGCAGAATTATCTCTTAACAGCTGGATTCTGTTGGGGATACAACTCAGCGTTGT